>JAVSBS010024684.1:0-22544 GCA_033124195.1 Coracias cyanogaster | reverse complement strand
GTTCCAGAGCACTGGAAGGGGCTCCCCAGAGAGGTTGTGGAGTCTCCTTCTCTGGAGACTTTCAAGACCCGTCTGGACGCGTTCCTGTGTGACCTGCCCTAGATTCTCTGGTCCTGCTGGGCAGGGGGGTTGGACTTGATGATCTCCAGAGGTTCCTTCCAACCCCTACCGTTCTATGATTCTATGATCACTGAGGCAAACCATCGGGCTCCCTTGAGGTGCCCTTCATGCCTTGTAGGTGAATTACTCCCCGTGTGTCTGAGGCAGAAGGGGAGAGAGCAGAGCACTTGAAAACTGCCCATGAGATGGGCTTACACCAGAGAGATGTGGTTTCCTCTGCGGGAGAATTAGGCTGAAGCAGAGATGGAGGAGAGGGAACCGGAGTTCTGCGTTATTCCTCGAAGGGTCGCCATGCCCCCGTGGTGCACTTTGTCAATTAGCTGAATCGCTGGAGCATCCTGTCAAATCAGCCTCCTGCCTGGATTTTTAAACCCTCTAATTGGCACCTGCAAGGTTGCCCATCAGGCGCGTGTCTCCGTGTGCCCTGCACAGCCGGCGAGCTGCACAGCCGGTTACCTGCCGCGGTGCCAGGCGAGCCGGGCTGTGGTTGGGACCCTGGGACGTGACCCGGCGCTCCTGTGACAGAGAAAGCTTCGCTTTTTTCCTCTCTCTTCTAACTGCTATGCAAATGTTTCTCCCTCTTCCCTGTTTATGAGGGGCTCTGAGCCTCCCTAGGCAGGCGGGTGTGAGCTCGGCCGGCGTTCTGGTGATCGCGTCTGCGTTCAAGCAAAGCCCCAGTGCAGGGTTTCTCCGTCGCCCTGCCCTTGCCAGCTCCGGACAGCGCGCCCAGCTCGGGGATGCGCAAAAACAGGCCTGCCAAGGGCTGGCAAAGCTGCGGGGAAGGCGGCGGAGCTGCCTGCTATCGCAGCCTTCCTTGTTTTGCCGATGAGTGCAGCTACTTGGTGGCTGCTAGGTCCTCCTGAGCCATGCGTCAGTAAGATCACAGTTGAGATCGACAGCCTGCGTCCAACCTGTATCCGTTCCTGGCTTCTCTCTGGGGATAGAGAAAGTGAAGAGGATCTGGGAGAGTCAGCTCTTGGTGCTGGCTGCAGTGGTCATCCTGAGAAGGTGGTCTGCTGCATGTTGTTGTGAACTGCTGGCTTTCTGCAGAAGGGAAAAGAGGCAGGACACCACTGTGAGGGTTTTGAGGATGATCTTTATCAGGTGGCTCTTAGAGAGCTGGGAATCTCTACTTCTTGAAGGAACACAGCCATTAGTGTCTTGCTCCTCCACACAGGGCCAAGACCTGGACTAGAAGAGGTACAGTAATGACACTTTTCCTTCATAGAGCCCCTTTCCACTGAAGGCTTACAGAAAGTCTTACTGAGATGAGCAGATGAGTTTTATCCTTGGTTTGCAGCTCAAAGCAGTAGCAGACTGTGGAAGACTGCCCACGCTGGAGCCGAGCAACCCAGCCCTGAACGGAGCGCGCTGTAGTGAGATGCTGGCAGGCACATCAGGCCAGATGCTTTCTGCATACCTGCGGTTGAAATCAAGACCTTCAAAACTGTATTTCCTCTTAGGATTTAGTTAAAAGTATGCACAGAACCTTCCACACTCACACACTTAAAATGATGAAAGGAAATTAAGTCAGGTTATTTCTTTTTCGTTGGTTCCTAGCGTCAATCTGTCGGAAGTAAGTAGGTATTTGCTCTCTGGTCTGGTTTCCTCTTACTGAACATGGGCCATGCAGTGCTGTAAGTGAAGCCCTCCTCCGAGCGGTACTCATAAATCACTGCCTCTTCTCGTGCTTTAAGGCAGCGACCAAGCAGGACCCTGACGGGATGCTGCCATCCATCACTCGCTTGGCCTGAACGTATGTTGCCACCACACCAACCAAGAGGTTTTTCAGAAGGGAATCACCAGTGCAGTGAGGCAGCCTGTCGGCAGGGAATCCGGTCGTTCACAGGCAGGACATCCCCCAGGAGGGAGCACGGGGTTGGGTGATCCCTGCCGTAGCTCTTGCAGTTGTCACATTTCCCATGAAATACTTGGTCCTGCCCATCCAAAGGGAACGTTGCGGGGGTTTCAGTTTCTCAGCAGGTGTGGTACATGGTGCTGGTCGTGAACCTCGGTGCTATTGGAAGAGCGTTGTGGAAGTGGGAGCTTCTTCTGTTTTGTTTTTCCTCGTTCTTGAAGCGAATCCAACTTTATCGATTCCAGGGCTGAACAAGCCCTCTGCAAATATCAGTGCATATCTTGTAAGAGGAAAGAGTAACAGGTTTTTTTGAAGAGGAGACAAAAATGGAATAAACTAGCTCTCCTCCTGTTTTTTTTTGGTGGAATAGCTGTACAGTTGAAATCTACCCAGCTTTCGTTTCCTATTTGTATAAGCGGCTTTCATCGAAGTGCTGGTCGTGAGTAAGTGACGCCTACAGAGCTGTCACCATCGGGTGCCGTGCATTGCAGCATTCACAGCCGTCCTGGTGGTGCTGAGCTGCGTACATCCGTAGAATCATAGAATGGTTTGGGTTGGAAGGGACCTCAAAGATCATCTGGTTCCAAACCCCTGCCATGGCAGGGACACCTCCCACTAGACCAAGTTGCGCAAGGCCCCATTCTTCTTCACTCCCTTCTTTAACTTTGCTTGGGAGAGCCTAAATTTCTGCCTCTGCAGGTACCTTCCTCCAAACGAGCTATTTCCAGAGATCTCAAGTGTGGAACTGGATCTTTAGGATGACTTTTGACTCTGAAGAGAGGCATGTGTCTTTGAAAGACTAAGATTGATACACACTCTTTCCTCCATCCTGATACACGAGGAAGGCCAAGGGTGATGCACGAGAGTTGCTGGCTTTGTGTGGTGGGGTAGAGGAAGAGAGATCTGGGGCAATAACCACCATGCTGGGAAATCCTCCTCTGCACAGCACTGCAAAAGGACCGCTTTCTAAATTCCTGCCGAGTCCCTCACTGGCATTCGGGGAAAGTTGTCTGTGTTCAGGCGTGGCAGAGGATGGTGGCTCAGGAAATTAAAGGACATCAAGAATTAACGGTGTACTGGGGCAAGTTCCTAGTTACTCATCTGATCCCTGCAGGGGAGATGTGAAGGGCTGGGCCTGTGGTTCATTCAGGTTTTGTTTGTTAGCAGCTCCAGGACAGTTACTTGAAGGACTGGAAGAAACCCTACCTAGATGGCCTTGTTTGCTTCTTTAGGTCTTTTCCCTGCCTTTGTGGAATCCTGGAAATCCATCATGCCCAACTGTGCAGTGCTTCATTGCAGAGTTTATCTCAGTTGTCTTCAGTCTCCCCAGTGCTACAGGAACTCCCTTTGCGTTACTCTAGGTCGGATCAGAGCTTCTCCAGCACGGCTCTGAGCAGCTGAGGAGCAGCTCTGACGCCATCTCTCATGGATCCCTTTGGTGAATCCAAGTTAAAAGCACCACGGCAGTCGTGATAGGAACTTGGGGTGGGAACGGGGCTCGTGCTAATTACAGGGACTTAGTCACAACTTGTTAACTCGGTGTTGAAGACGCACTCTTAGAGGTAGCCATGCTTGGACAGATGGGAGTTGAGGGAAAGCCCCGTCTGACGCTTAAGGCTCTGAATGCATGTCTGTAGTAATTGGGTTTAATTTCTTCTTGTGCCTTGTACTTCTAATGTCACTTCTTATATTTCTTTCCCTTTCCATGCCTCAGCTCTGCAGCTACAACATGGCATTGCTGTCTGTCTTCTGCTCTTTGTCTACCCTGCAAGTTCTTCAGGATGGGGATTTTCTACTGTTAATTGAATATGCCACACATAGAGCAGCGTGGCCATGCCTGTGGGAGCTCCGGAGAGCCCTAAGTGACATTTTAGAGTTTCTGTACTTGGAGAATATGTCGTTGGCTTTGGACTGGGGGCAGGAACAGCCTTGAGTGCTCATATAACTCCTACAGCTAATTCTCTTTGGTAGATTTGGGGCTTTTCTTTCAACCTTGAAATTTTGCTGGTTTTCTGTTCTGCAGGGCAGGGAGTGTTGAGGCTGAATGAATTGAATTTGTCTTAAATTATATGAGTGCGAAATAAGATACATTGTTAGAAGTTGCCATATTGTCTGCATATAAAGAGGAGTAGAAAATGGATGAATGGGAAGAACATGCGTGACGGTATCTTCTAAGACCAAGCTTCTAATCTTCTCTGTTTCTTTCTGTTTCTTCCAGGTGGAGCGGGAAATAGCCATCCTGAAGTTGATAGAACACCCCCACGTTTTAAAGCTGCATGATGTTTACGAAAATAAAAAATATTTGTAGGTATTACTGGCTTTCGCCAGAGAAAGGGGAAGGGGAGGAGGGAGGAAGGCATGGAGGTGAGGGGGTGGAATTTGGTGCCGGTTCTGAGCAGGGTGTGTTTGCACCCTCGGCTGGTGTCCCTGTGATACCTGGTACCTGGGCGAGGAAGGAACACTCGGTTCCTTGGCTTATCTCGTTTTCTTCTCTGTACTCTACTTGTATGCTCTTTCTTTTCCTACTTAAAATGGGGGAAAGAGGACAAACCAATGTTTTCTGTCAAAAAAAGGGAGGAAGGTTTGTACCTGTAAGATCCGGAATCATTATGAACCAAAACTGTTATGGCAGATAATTGGGATAACCTCCCTTGCCTGCTAGTTTTCATTGAAACCCTCCACTCTCACTAACAGTGTTGTAAATGTGCCCCACCAGTAACAATTTTTGGGTTTAAGGGTTCCTGAAATCTCCCACGGACGTGACGGTGAAGCAGCAAAGCCTTTTCTTTTTGTCAGATCACTGGCAGTGCCAGGTAGGGAGGTTGTCCACAGACAGGGTCATTTCAGCCTGACAGGGCACCAGATTTGTTGAATCTGTTGTCAAACAAACAGGCCAGAATAATCCTGGCACAACAGGGAACAAAATCAATGTTCTCCAAATGGAAAAGGGCAACCCAGTAGGGAACTCAGTGTTCTTTGCAGCTTTTTAACAGGTTATTGCAAGTAGAAGAGAGATGTTAAAAAAACAATTAAACTCTTTTTAAAACCAGCCATCCATTGGTGACCTCTCCTTGATGTCACAGCACAAGGAAACGGCTCTTTACACAAAGAAAGCGTCTCGGATGGAGGTAACGATCCCTCACGGACTGTTCAGCCGCTCTCATTCCTGGAGCAATGAATTCTTGTTTCGAGGAGCGAGACCCCCGTGCCGAAGGGTCGGCTTAGTGGAGCGGGCAGGAATTTCTTCTGGATTCTGCGTCCTCCGTCGGGACGTGGCCGGCCAGCTGCGGAGCAGCGCGGTTGCCAGAGCTCGCTGGCGCAGGCCCTGGCTGGAGGCTGGCTCTGTCGGGCTCTGAGCTGTGTGCTGGCTGCTCCAGCCTCCCCGGTGTAAATGGTCACGGCTCCAGTAAGCCCAGTTTGCCCCAGCTGAGGACAGAGGCCCAGGTCTAACGCGGCCTGCTCTGCCTGCGGGAGAAGGGCAGCAACAGGAAACGAGGCTTTAAAGTCATGGTGTGTAAGAGTGCGCTCCTCTGTGTTCTGGCGTCAAGGATGAGGCCTCGGGCTTTCTTTTGGCTAAGAGAGATGGAATATTCTTCTTTGTGATCCTTCTTTATTCCTGTGTTGCGTAATCTTAGGTATACACGCGCACCGTCACTGGAGGGGTTTCCAAGCTGTGGAGATGTGGTGCTGAGGGATGTGGTTTAGTGGTGCCCTTCCAGTGCTGGGGGAATGGGTGGACCTGATGATCTTAAAGGTCTCTTCCAGCCAAAGTGGTTATGTGCTTCTGTAAACACACACGCACCAACACAAACACAGCACACAGCTGGTGTGGGACTCGAGTGGCAGAGACAAGGTGTGAGCACATGAAGAAGGTGATTGACACTTGGAGCAAGGGGATGGGTTATAAAGGTGAGGCAGTGAGGCTGGTGCTGGTCTCTTCTCCCAAGTAACTAACAGAACAAGAGGTAATGGCCTCAAGATGCACCCAGGGAAGGTTTATTTTGGATATGAGGAAGAGGTTCTTTACTTCTGGTGAGTGGTCAGGTACTGGAACAGGCTGCCCAGGGCAGTGGTGGAGTCACCATCCCCCTGGAGGGCTTCAAAAAACGGGTAGATGTGGCACTTCGGGACTAGGGGTGAGGGGGATGTTGGGATGAAGGTTGGGCTTGGTGATCCTAGAGATCTCTTCCAACCTAAATGATTCTATGATTCTATGAAGCTTTCTTCTGACTCTGAATGCCTGTGAAGCCAGCAGCTGAGCTGAGCTCTCCTTTACCCCGAAAGACCTGGGGGCTGTTTTGTGCCATGTGAACAATATCAAATGTTCAGAGCAGTGGGGATGCTCTTACACCAAGATTTCCAAAGAAAGGACTGCATTCCTTGGCAGGAAAACATCTTCCTGCTGAATATCACCTTGAAAAGGGAAGTATCCCGTATCTTTAAGCTATATTTGGATATCCTGGCTTCTAAAATTTGTTGGCTCCAAAGCAATTTACCAGTGGCTGTTTAGCCTTGAACAGTCACCAGGTTCTTTGTACTGTAGCTCCTCTGCCCGTGAGGTTGAGCTGTCTGCCTCTCCCTGCCTGAATCCCTGTGCTGAAAGATGCTGCGGAAGAGCCAACGGCTGTTAATTACGTTTCTTTTTTTATTAGTCACTATTTTAAAGAAAGGGCACAATGCAGAGCTGCTGCCAGGCCTCTGTGTTCAAAATTAGAAGGAGCCATGGCCTTGGTTCAATCCAAGAGGTGGAAGAGAGCGTGGAGGGGCAAAGCGTTACAAGCGTGGTGGGGGCTGAGAAGTGTGTGTGTGCTTTCCCAGAGAGTAAGACACAGTGACCTCTAGTTCTCACCAGCATCAGGAAAGGGATTGCTCTCTGGTTGGGGCACCACCTTTCCATCACGCGTGTCATCTCAGGAGCGACGCTCCTGGCATGGTTGCGGAGGAGCTTGTGAGTTATGGGTGATATTTCAGAAGCCAGAGACTAATCACGATGCAGCGCTGGGGAGTGTTTCCTTGACAAATGTTAATTTCACAAATCATGTTTGACTTTTGGTTTATGATTTAATTTGTGACAAGGGGCTTTGCTTGAGCAGATTCCTAATGCGATCATGAATCAAATCCTTTTTCCACAGTTTGTTTAACACTGAAAATAAGTTTTAAAAAATAATAATAAAAATCTGTTAGCATACGTCTGTTAGGCTAGCGGTCATTTTCGGTTTGTTTTGGTGGCTCTTTTACCAAGATGGTTGGAGAGATGGAGATAGCGACGAGCTCAAAGACTTCCAGCTCTTTATCCAGCATTTTGAGTTGTCTTGTTTGGTAAGGCTGGGGGCTGCAGGTCCAGGGGCACTGGAGAGAACACAGCTGCACTGTGGCTCTCGGCATGCATGCTGAGGTACCACCTCAGACACATGTCGTGTTGGCTAAAGTAGCAATATTACGGACAGTTAAATTGTTTTATGTTTGCTGTATGATCACACTGGTGGCCTTCAAGCAAGGTTTGGAATCCAGAGGAATAGGCAATTTAGAAATAGGTATAGACAATCTAGGCCTCCCTCTCTCCCGTCCTATAATGTCAATAGAAAAAACAGCCAGGAAGGGCTTTAACTCAAAGATCAAGAATGAGTTAAAGTAGTGTGGTATGGGGTAAGCCTGGAGGTGTTTAAGAAGTTATAGAATCAAAGAAGAGACCTTCAAGATCATCAAGTCCAACTGTTAACCCAGCACTGCCAGGGCACCACTAAACCATGTCCCTCAGCACCACATCTCCACAGCTTTGAAACCCCTCCAGGGATGGGGGCTCCACCACTGCCCTGGGCAGCTTGGGCCAGGCCTTGACAACCCTTGCAGAGAAGAAATTTTTCCTCATGTCCAGCCTAAACCTCCCCTGGTGCAATTTGGGGCTGTTTCCTCTCATCTTATCCTATCTTGTTCCTTGGGAGAAGAGACAGACTCCACACGGCTCAAATCTCCTTCCAGGGAGTTGTCGAGAGCTAGAAGGTCTCCCCTAAGCCTCCTTTTTTCCAGGCTCAAGGCTCCAGGCTCCCAGCTGAGGGAGGAATCCCACGTTGCTATTTGTGGAAGGGACTGAAATGTTCCTGGCTGTGAAGGCCACAGCTTGGAGCCCACTGGCTTAGCCAGGACATGTCTGGGGGGAGAGGGGACATTCCCTTGCTGCGTAATGCCACTGAGGCCCCTGCTTTGTGCCAGGGTGCAGCTTGACCTCGACTCTGGTTGTCGATGCTGACCCTGAAATGCTGACACAACACATAGTTTCTCCTTAATAGGACATTGCAAAGGCGATGCACGTCAGGGCCAGGCTTTTGGCTAATGTTGCGCCTTTCCCTGTCTTTGTATGATCCAGAAATACCTCGGTTGAGACCCTCCCGGGTAAACTCAGCCTAAAAAAAAAAACGTGATCTTGAGCAGATACTTCCTGCTCTGGAAGTATCATGGTCGCAAGCTGGAAACCAGCAGACAGAGTGGGTTTTGTGCAGGTTGGGAGGGTCTTTCCTTAAAAATTGCTTGAGACCCTCGTTAAGAGGGTCTTGGGCTCAGATGCCTGCACAGAGACATCCTCAGCTACCAGCTGCTTCTCCAAAGCCAGCATCTAATGATCACCCTGGGGTGAGGACCTCAAATGCAGATGTCCCCTCAACTTGGGACCGTGGGTCCCTATGTGCCACCCCAAACCTGACCAGCTTTGTCGTCTTTAGAGCAAAATGTTCCTGCCTGGTCCCATCCCCCTGCCACAATTCGCTGCCCTCTCCTCGGTGCTCACAGGCTGCTGTGGAGCTGGGCTGGAGCAGGGAAACAAGCAGGGCTTTAAATAACCTCCTCCAAAATATATGTGTGTTTGTGTTGGACGGTTCCTGGGAGCTGGTTGACAGCCGGGCTCCAGAAACAGCGGGATGGGCCAGGGAGGGGGGTGCACGGGGCAGGGGTGAGGGAGGAAAGAAGGGAGCTCCTCTAAGCTGCTTTGCTGCCAGGGAAAAGGCGATACTGCACCACGCTGGAAGGAGAGAGGAAAGCTTTCCTCGGAGCTGAGCTTTCTTCTGTTCACCTTGTGTCTCGGTGGTGGGCTGGGGGAAAGTCACATGTGCTTGGTCACATCTAAAGGGCAGGGGACAAGAGGATGGGGCCAGACTCCTGTCAGTGGTGCCCAGTGACAGGACAAGGGGCAACCAGCATAAACTGGAACCCAGGAGTTTCTACCTGACCAGGAGGAGAAAATTCTTTGCTGTGAAGGTGCCAGAGCCTGGCCCAGGCTCCCCAGAGAGGTTGTGAAGTATCCTTCTCTGGAGACATTTCAAACGCACCTGGATGTGATCCTGGGCACCCTGTTCTGAGTGACCCTGCTGGAGCAGGGGGGTTGGATGAGATGATCTCCAGAGGTCACATCCAACCCCCACCATGCTGGAATTCTGTACTCTCATGCTTCTTTGCATCCAGTGCTGAAATGCTGTGTTGGTCAGTCATATGGTCCATCCAGATGGATTAGGTACATTCCTGGCCTGTTCAAGGTACATCCCTGGGCTGTTGGCTCTAGTATCTCCTTATAAGGTGACTACTCCATCCCCTTTTCCTACCTGCTTTGAACCCTGGGCATCCCTGCCCACCCCTGCTGTAGCTCTATGCATCCCAATGGCCTCAGCTTCTCTTGAGGATGGTGCTCAGCAAGTCCCTCTGAGGGGTCAGTTCAGAAAGCAGAGTGAGGAGCAACCTGCAGGCTCAGACTGGGGGGACAGAAATTAGGGTGCTTTACACCCAGGCCAACCTGTTGCAGACAGAGGCTTGGATGAAGTAGCGGTGGTGATTTATACAGTGCTAGGAAGGGATCAGCACCTCCTCTCCCATCTGGATTTGAGCTGGCTTTGTCTCCTTGTGTCCAGGGATGCAGATGAAGAAGAGCACCAGGAGATCACAGAGTGTCTAAGCAGGTATTTCTGTTCCCACTACATCAGCCAGTCTGAGCCCCAGGCCTTCAGTGCTCCTCAAATCCATCCGTAGTCAATCTGGCTTGAGCCTGGCCACAGCCTCAGTCCCTGGGGAAGAGATCATGGAATGCATTGGGTTGGAAGAGACCTTTAAAGATCATCTAGTCCAACCCACTGCAATCAGCAGGGACGTCTCTAACTAGATCATGTTGCTTAGAGCCCCATTGAGCCTAACCCTTGTTGAGAACAGCACTGTTGGGAATCCATGGACAGTAACTGGCACTTGAGGAGCACATTGATGAAAGGAGAGAGGAGGATGGGGCCACCAGAAAGACCACTTACCACTGAGGTGTGTTTTGGCAGCCCAAGAGTGAAGGAAGAGAGTGGGCACAACTGGAGCAGGAAAAAGGGACAGGGGTGAGGGACAATGTGTCCTGCTGTGTCCTTTCTCTCTACAGAGATCATAGCTCTCTGCAAAGGGTGGGGGACAGCCAAGCTTGGACAGGCCCAGGGAGAGGGGAAGGAGCTGGCTGAGGGCAGGGCATGATGGTTGGACAGACCAGGAGAGAGAAAGGTGTTTGGTGACAACAAGAGGGGACACAAGTCCCTCACCGGCAGCTGTCCTCGCAGAGTGGACCATGGGCTGCTCTGGACCATGTCTCCACCATCCCTCAAATCCTGGACAAATTAATCCCTGGGGAAGAGAGAGAGAGAAACGAAGCGATTCTCACTCTGGAAACTGTCTCCACTGACATCTAGTGGCAAGAAGGTCCTTTCCCTGGTGACGAGCAGAGCTGGCTCCTCCAGGCGCTGCTGTCTCCCCGCTGCTCCCCACGGGCAGTGCTGGGGTGGATATTTGAAGGTGTTTTCTCAGCGCTGTACTGGTCCTACTGGTATTCCCTGGATAGGTGTCAATGAGGCAGCAAAGCGGTGCTGAGAAACACGAGCTCCAAAACACCATGGTTGGCTCAGTGATGCTGTTAACATGGCCCTGGTGGGGTTTAGGCAAGGAGTTAGCACAGGCCAGGCCTCAACAGGGGTCTGGAGGTGGCTACCTTGTTTGGGAGAGAACTTAAACCGCTGGACCAGCGCTGGGCCATGCCAGACATCCTCACCCACACTCCCAGGTCGATTTAGAGTGGGTGGCAGAGCTCGCACTCCACTCTCTGTCATCCCTTCAAGGTTGGTCCCACCTACAGAGCAGAGGTGCTTTCTCCACCTTGCTGTTCCCAGAGTGGTGCTGATTTATGGGATGTTTATGGGGACCTACTCTTTGCTTATCAGCTTTGCATGATCTGATCAGTCCAACCCAAAAATAGAGGCAGTCTGGGAGTTGGCTGCCAGGCAGACCAGCCTGGGGCAATGCCTCGTGGTGGGGACACAAGGGCCATCAACTGTGTAATTTCGAACCACTGCTGGCCCTAACCTGCAATCCTCCAGTCAGTGACCTACCAACAAAAGAGCAGCCACACTGGCTCAGAAAAAAACCCTGGCCCAGAGTTTCCTTCTGTAGCCAAAAGCCCAAAGAAAACTGAAAACATGATGGACCTGTTTGCAGCAAACACCCAGCTCCCACTGCCTTCATCTGCTCTTGGTGGGAGGACACACCATGTAGATGTGGCACTTTAAGACATGGTCTAGGGCTTAGGGAGATGTTGGACAAAGGTTGGCCTAGATTATCCTAGAGGTCTTTTTCAACCTAAATGATTCTGTGATTCTATGACCGCAAATAGACAGAGCCTGCCCATCCCACCTCTCCAAGCTTTTGTGGTTTGGTAGATCTGTACCACATTTTATTGTGCTCAGGTTGAGGCCCAACTTGCAAGGCTTACTTCACACAGAGGTGCTCCCAGGCTTTCCTTTGCTGACCTTCCCAAATAGACTGTGTTTACCCACCAGCATGTAGATATTTTAACGTATCAATTCTACTCATTATTACAATTTCTAATTGAAATGGCAAAACCAAGCCCCCGTAATCCCCTAAAATCCTAAGGAGGTTGGAACAGGTGGGGGTTGGTCTCTTCTTCCAAGGAACAAGCCACAGGACAAGAGGAAAGAGGCTCAAGCTGCACCAGAGAAGGTTTAGGTTGGACATGAGGAGCAATTTCTTCCTGGAAAGCATTGTCAAGGCCTGGCCAAGGCTGCCCAGGGCAGTGGTGGAGCCCCTGTCCCTGGAGGGGTTTCAAAGCCATGGAGATGTGGTGCTGAGGGAAATGGTTTAATGGTGACCCGACAGTGCTGGGCTAGAGGCTGGACTTGATCATCTTGAAGGTCTTTTCCAACCAAAACAATTCTATGATTCTATAACAGTACAGAATTCTCTGGCAGCAAAGACTCTTGATGTTTCCCTGCAAATAACCAAAAAGCTTGTGTATGATTTTCACACCTTTTTTCCTGATGGGTTGTTCCTTCATCTGTTACGGCATAAAACAAGAAAAAAAAAGGTTAAAACAACAGAAGCATATGCTGCTGCTGCCCTCACTTCCCACCAGCCCTTGAGCTGTGCTGCCTTCATCCCTGGGGTGGCTCGTGCAGCACTACAAGGGGATTGTGTCTTTAGAATCATTCAGGTTGGTAAAGACCTTTAAGATCATCAAGTCCAACTGTTGTTGACTACAATCTTCTGTAGTGGGAGATTGAGATGGTGGGAGTTGTTGAGAGCAAGGAGGTCTCCCCTGAGCATCCTCTTCTCCAGGCTCAACAACCCCAGGTCCCTCAGCCACTTCTCACAAGATTTGTGCTCTAGACCCTTCCCCGGCTTCGTTACCCTTCTCTGGACTCGCTTCAGCCCCTCAATGTCCTTCCGAGAGTGAGGGGCCCCCAACTGAACCCCAGATTCAAGGGGCGGCCTCTCCAGTGCTCAGTCCTGGGGTACAATCCCTGCCCTAGTCCTGCTGGACATACTAGTGCTGATCCAAGCCAGGATGCTGGTGGCCTTCTTGGCCACCTTGGCACATACTGGCTCATCTTCAGCTGGCTGTTGACGAACACCCCCAGGTCCTTTTCTGCCAGACAGTTTCCAGCCACTGTTCCACCAGCCTGTAGCATTGCTGAGGGTTGTTGTGACCCAGGTGCAGGACCCAGCACTTGGCCTTTTTGAATCTCATCCCCCTGGACTCAGCCTATCCATCCAGCTCTGGCCAGACCCGTCTGTAGAGCATCCAGCACATCGACACTCCTGACCAACTTGGTGTAATCTGTAAACTCACTGAAGGTGCCTCAGTCCCCTCATCCGCATCACAGACTGATATATTAAAGAGAATCAACCCCAGTACTGAGGCCTAGGGACACCCCTTGTGACCAGCCACCAGCTGTAGTTAACTCCATTCCCACCACTCCTTGGGCCTGCCAGTAGCTGAGGGCTGCCCCCAGAGTGCGCATTTAGTAACCAACTGGGAGTGGCTGATCCCGCTGCCACCTGCCGTGCCCGTTCACACTGGTTTTGTTGCCGGTTTAATACCGACCGTGGGCATTTACAGCCTCCCGGCCGGGCGGAATCCCCGCTGATCGCGGCAGGGCCCGGCCTCCCCAACATGGCGGCGCCCAGCGAAGACTCCATTTCCCGTCGGCCCCCGCCCGCTGCCCCACGTGACCGCCGAGGCCCAATGGGGAGCGGCGGAAGGCGGATATAGCTCTCCCGGCGGGGCCCGCTCCCTCCTTTCCGGCCGGCTCAAGATGGCGGTGCAGATCTCCAAGAAGCGCAAGGTGAGCGCGGCCCAGCCCGGCTCGCCCCGGCTGCGGGGCTCCTCCATCCTGGCGGGGTGCAGCCGAGGGCGGCCCCGGGCCTCGCCGGAGCGGGGCGGCGGCCAGGGAATGGCGGCGGATGCGGGAGGATGGCGGCGGATGCGGCTAGGTGGCCCCGCGGGGAACATGGCGGCGGGAGGCCTGGGGCGAGGGAGCGTGGGGGGGAGCCCTGCGCGGCTTCAGTGGTGTGGGGAAGAGCCGTGATTCCCCTCACACGGCTCTGCACAGGCTTGCGTGCGCGGTGGTGGCGCGGGCGGTTGTGATGGGGGGCGCGGAAGCTGAGGAGCTTGTTTGGGTTTTCCTTCTTTTCTTTTTTTCCAGTAGGAAAAGTTAGTGACTTGCTGGTTCTGTGGGTCAGACGGGTCGGGAGGGTGCAGGACTCAGCCTGTCTGGGAGAAGAAGGAAGGCTTGGGGCCTGTGCGCTGTCAGGTTGGAAGTGGGATCCCTGGCAGCAAGGCTAGTAAAGGGATGTGATCCTTCTAATTTTTTAACGTAAATTCAGCCCATATCAAAGTACCGCTGCAGGACATAGCAGCGAGTTACGATTTCAGCATGAAGTACGGCTGAGGCAAGGTGTGGATCAGGCTGTGGTGGAGGCTTCTGCGGGAAGTGAATTGTCTTTTCAGTGAACTTCTTTTCAGTGGTGCTCAGTGACAGGACAAGGGGCAGCAGGCACAAACTAGAACCTAGGAGGTTCCATCTGAACAGGAGAAAAAACTTCCTGTGAGGATGATGGAGCACTGGCCTAGGCTGCCTAGAGAGGCTGTGTAGTCCTCTATGTAAAGATTCCAAGCCTGTCTGGACTTGATTGTGGGCACCCTTCTCTGGGTTACCCTCAAGAGGTCCCTTCCAACTCCTATCATGCTGGGATTCTGTGTGTCTCTGGAAAGTTCAGGGGAGATGGCTGTATTTCTTCCCACTGCTGCTTCCTCTGTCGGGGGAGAGCTTTCCAGTTTGCAGGATGGTCCCAGCAATGAATTGCCCCCAAGCTCAGAAAATGGAAAATTTTGTGTTCAAGCTTGAAGCACTTGAACAGAGCTTGACTTCGTCCATTTGTTTTTCAGTTTGTCGCTGACGGTATCTTCAAAGCTGAGCTGAATGAGTTTCTGACTCGTGAACTGGCTGAAGATGGCTACTCTGGAGTAGAAGTCCGGGTGACTCCCACCAGGACTGAGATTATCATACTTGCCACCAGGTAACTGAGATGCTCCTGCTGCTGACTCATGGGTGCTGTGCAAGGCTCTCAGGGATGCGGCTGCAGGCTGAAGCTTGAAGTGGTAAATATTATTATGGGATGTTACTTGGGAAAAAGATCCTGAGGTGATCTTTAGTGACAAAGCAGTGTTCCAACCCTGGGACTGCTCAGTCTGGAAGCTCTTTGGGATAGTTACAGGCTCAGACCTGGAGACAGTTTTCTCATTTGTATTGTACTGGTGTTTTTCCAGAACTCAGAATGTCCTGGGCGAGAAGGGAAGACGCATCCGGGAGCTGACGGCTGTTGTGCAGAAGAGGTTTGGATTCCCTGAGGGAAGCGTTGAGGTAAAAGTGTCTCAGTTAAAACAGCAGTCAGTGGGATGTGCAGTGTCTGGATGGTGGAAGCTGACAGGTGATTTGTCTTGAAGGGAACTTGGGGCCTGTTTTACCCGTTCCTACAAAACACCGAAATACAAAATGCTTTGTTCTTTGTGGTGTTTTGGGAAAACCAGCTGAAGTGACAGCACTCAACAGGGAGGCTGCAATTATAGCTTTTTAAACTTACCTGTAAATATTTTGTAGAGAATGTTGCTGTTCTGATATTGATGTGAGAATCATAGAGTCGTTTAGGTTGGAGAAGACCTTTAAGATCAAGTCCAACCACATAGTCTAACAGCATGTTTGTTATTTATGTGTTACCACTAACCTTGCTGAATTTCTAATGCTTCTGTCCTTACAGAGAAGCTGTTTCGGTGCAGAGGGATCTTTGACATTTTTGAGTGTGATACAAGAATAGGCAGTAATACACCAGTAATTCCCAGTCTTTTAATGTTTAAAATCTGATGCCCTTAGGAGTACTTTGCTCTAAAACAAATTAGGGCCTGGGGTGGTGCTCACATGTATTCCTGCTTGGCCACTGTTGGTGGATCCCATTATACAGTGAAAATTGCTGATTATCTCCAGCGAATGCTTCAACACTGAATGGCACAAACCCTCACAGAGCACGTCGTGATTTGTCAGCTCTGGGAATGTGGTGGGCGTGATTTTGAATGTCTGCTTCTTCAGAAGGATCAGACATTGGTCTCCTGGAGATGTCAGATTTAATAGACCTTACTCTCCCAGCTTTCAAAAATCCAACCTTTTATAAGATTCAATTATAATACTTAAGCAGACTTAATGTAACCGTGTTGTAAAAACTGTCTCTTGTGACTACGGATACCTCTCTCCATGATGCTTTGGGGCTGTTGGGAGCAGCAGTTCTTCGAGACTGCTCCATGGATGCTTTAATAGTCTCCTGGCTTTCAGTGGAGTGTCATCAGGACAGGAGTAGGAGACATGCACCAACAGAGTTAAGGACACGTAGCATCCAAGGATAAAGCTTCTGCACGTCAGTGTGGGAGGACCAGCAGAAGTGGGTGTGGAGGATGGGGCATGGAGTAGTGTGAAGCTCCTGTGTTCTGTTAAAATCTTGAAATATAGCCCTGTTTCTGAGTTTACTTCTTCTCCTTTATAGCTCTATGCTGAGAAGGTGGCCACGAGAGGTCTGTGTGCAATTGCCCAGGCAGAGTCCCTGCGGTACAAGCTTCTGGGAGGTTTAGCAGTGCGGCGGTGAGTAGAGCCGGTCAAATGCAGTGGCGCAGCAAGGAAGCGTGGGATTCAAAGACTTATTTCCCAGAAAACTCCTTGCTAACTTTTCTGGAGTTTGAAAATTTAACGTAGTAATGGTGCACTTGGAGAAGGAAGTTTGTGGTTTTTATAATCCTGCTGTATACTAGCTTTTTATTTAGTAAATAGTTATTTTTGGTATTAATTGCTAAGTAATATTTCAGAAGTAAATTACAAGTTTTCTGGCTGGCACATGTAAAGTTTGGGTTTATTTCTTTGTGAAGAAGCAAGCGGAGGGGTAAAACACGGTGGCCTTGCTTCTCAGATCCCTTCGGTGATGATAAGATGACGAGTCAGAAGCGGGTGGCTCCTGTTGCGGTGCCTCTGCAGTGTCACGTTCTGTGATGCTGCGTGTGGTTCTTCAGCAGGGGCCTCCTGTCACCATTGAACGATTTAGAGGCATTTGTCTGAGAAGGGATGGGGAGCTGTGCTCCTGAGATGGATGCGTTCGCCACCTTCAGCTCTGGAGCTGCTTTTGTGTCACAAAAAACATTTGTCACTGTTCCCAGAACCTTACAAGGACCGTAATGACTCGAAGGGTTTTCTTAGGCTGGGTTTGACGGTGCTGAGGTGGTGTGAAGATTTTTGCTGCTTTGGCAGAGCTTTGGTTGCATGGGTGTGTGTTCGGAAGGATTTTTACAGGCAGAAGTGTGGTTGTGCTTGAAATTGGGGTAAATGCCTCCGCAGCATGGATTTGGCAGAGCAGGAGTAACGCCGTGGCTGTTGGTGCTCTCTCCCTGCAGAGCCTGCTATGGTGTCCTCCGCTTCATCATGGAGAGCGGTGCCAAGGGTTGCGAGGTGGTTGTGTCCGGCAAACTCCGAGGTCAGCGTGCCAAATCCATGAAGTTTGTGGATGGCTTGATGATCCATAGCGGAGACCCAGTGAATTATTATGTTGACACAGCCGTGCGTCACGTCCTTCTCCGGCAAGGTGAGTGCCTGGGGTGTGGATCCCTTTGCAGCTCTGGTTCCTTCCCTCCGTGCTTCAGAAGCAGAAGATCGCAGCTCCTGGCACCCAGCAGCTACAGGTTGGAGGCTTCCCTCTGTCACCTCTAGGGTTGTAACTCATGATTTGGATGTCCCACTGATCTTGCAGAGTGGTTCAGTTGTGCTCCTGAAGTTGTGGCTCTGGAAATCTGTTGTCTTCTTGGGCTTTAGCAACTAAGCTTTTGCTGTCAAGTTTGCATGTTACGTCTGAAACAGAACTTTATTTGCGTTTGCGTATAGAAATGGGACATGAAGAAGGGGCCTTCAGCATACTGCGGAATTCTGTGTAGTCATCCCAGGTCATCTGCTTTTCTAGTGGTGGGGATTGAATACTTGCAGTTGAGAACGGGGCTCTAGATTTTCCAGATACTCTCACTGGAGTCCTGTGGCCTGAGGTCAGTAGCAGAACAACTTAAGTACATACTGACTTGAGTTGAAGAGCTGTTTGGATTCTGGCTCTCTTGTCTCTGAGGGGTATCCTGACAGACCAGATGTGCCACAAACCCATGAAAACACAAGTGTCAGATGTTTTTCCCCCATAGCTGTGCCCTGGCAAGTCTTCCCAGCTAAACCAGCCAAGCCTGCTTACGCTTGTCCTTCCCCCAGTAAAACAAAAATGACTTCTGCATCTTAATTGGATTACTTAATTGCAGAATGCCTTGATACAGGGCTACCAGTATAGATAAAGCTCTTTTCCACCTTCCCTTCAGTGATGATACGATGACGAGTCAGAAGGGATGTCCTCGTGTCATCGCAGCCCGTTCGGTGCCATGTTCTGTGGTGCTGTGCTCAGGCTGCTTTGGCTGGGATGTCCTCGCTCATTGGATGATTTTGAGGCATTTGTCTGAGAAGGGATTCAAGAAATCCAGGGTGGTTTCCTAGGAAAGCAAACTGAGTTAACCCAGGAAGGTTTAAAACCAATGTTGGCACATCCTAAGGATATAGCGTGTTGTCATCATAGCCCCAGGCGATTAATTTGATAAAGGTACATATGCTGCTGTAAATTCCCAGTAGTTGGATTTTTTAAGCTGTTGCACATTTGTGCTCATTATTGTGCACCTTCAGTGGTGTCAGGAGATGGTTTTAGCGCAGATCGGGCATTTTGTAACCTTGAGGCTTGTCTTTACCCAATGTGTGCTGGATATTTTGCATCAAATGAGCGTGTCTGTGTTTTCTTGTCACTTTTTCCAGGAGTACTGGGCATTAAAGTAAAGATTATGCTGCCCTGGGACCCAAGCGGAAAGATTGGCCCCAAAAAGCCTCTGCCAGACCACGTCAGCATTGTGGAACCCAAAGAAGAGATCTTGCCCACCACCCCCATTTCAGAGCAGAAAGGTGGCAAACCAGAACAGCCAGCCATGCCTCAGCCGGTTCCCACTGCCTGAGGGGTGAGTGCCTGCAAGTGCTGGGACAATCCATGCGGAAAAGGTGTCAGCATCACCAAAAAGCCTGGGATATGTGGGGGAAAAAAGCTGCTGTGTTGTACCAGGTGCAGTGGTTGTCTGGGTTGGGTTTAGAGACTTGCCCTGGATGAAGTGGACATGGGGCACACATCAAACCGGCTAAGGGCACACATCAAACCGGCTAAGGGCAACCTTCAGTAAAGAAGAGATGACGAGTCTGAGAGGGAACATCCTTGTCCAAGTGCCCTGGTTTGTGCTGTGTTCTGCAGCATGGATTTGAGGCCCCTGGATCACAGTTTGAGTGACTTGGAGGCATTTGTCTGAGAAGGGTTCAGTGCCTTGGGTGTTACCACATTGTACCACCTGCAACCAGTGTGCAGCTGCTAGTGCAGGGTTTATGTTCCTTAGATACCCCCCTGCCACACGATTCAGTTTGGGATAGACATAGAAGGCAGTAATGTTGAGCACAATGTGTAGGCTAGTTTTGTAAATAAATAACAAAATCATGGGATGACATGGGTTGGAAGGGACCTCTGGAGATCATCTCATCCAGCCCCCTTGCTCCAGCAGGGTCACCCAGCGCAGGCTGCCCAGGCAGGTTTGGGATCTCTCCAGAGAAAGAGACTCCACAACTTCTCTGGGCAGGCTCTGGCACACTTACAACACAGAAGTTTCTCCTCCTGGTCAGGTGGAACCTCCTGTTTCAGTTGCTGGGCACCACTGACAAGAGTCTGGCCCCATCCTCTTGCCCCCACCCTTTAGCTATTGATCAGCGTTGATCAGATCCCCTCTGAGTCTTCCTCATCTCAGCAGCCCCAGGGCTCTCGGCCTTTCCTCCTCAGAGATGCTCCAGTCCCCTCATCACCTTCATAGGCCTCCACAGGACTCTCTCCAGTAGTTTCTTGTGTCAAACTGGGGAGCCCAGAACTGGACCCAGTAATCACCCAAAGGTTTGAAATCCTGTCTCCCTGAGTGAGTAGCTTCTAAGACAGCAATTGGTACCTTGAAAGACTTCTGAGCCACTGGTGACAGCTGGGTGGGGGTGTTGCCTGACTGAAGCTGGCCCTGTGTGAACCAAGGCGGGGGTTTGCAGGGCCACAGTGAAACTGGGGAATCTGACCAGCAAGATGGGCTCCTGTGGGGAAAAGGAGAATCATTGGCCACAACGCAGGAAGTGAAAGGTGGCATTTAATTGGAAAATCTGGATCCTGTTTGTTTTGTGTTCCGGGTTGGAGAATGGTTACGGGAAATGGTTTTGCCACCATCTCACTCGGTGTTTTGTTTTTCTTTGTAGGGTTTGTAACATCTGCAACCAGAAGCTTGGCTGTCCTGAAAACATCTCTTAATAAAATCACAAAAGACAGCATTTGCAGAGGTGATTTCTTTTGCAGGATGTATTCCAGGAATGCCTTGCTCCTGCCTCTGGTATGGAAGGAATTCTGCTGCATTTCTTCCAGCTTCCACTTCCTTTGGGAGTGAACTTAACAGATCCTGGGCTAAACAAAGCAGGGACTAAATGCGGGTTTCTAGGTAGAGCTGGAGCTCTACTGATAACTGGAGTAATACTGGTAACTCCAGTTACATACCAGTCCCTTTCTCTGAGGTTTCCAGGCGGGGGAGCTTGCTTGACAAGGTCAGACCAGTTCCAGTAGCTTAGACCTTTCTGGCTTCAGCTGGAGTATTACTGTATTTTTCTAAATAATGTTCTTTTTCACCTCTCCATCCATTTGTTGCTGAGAAGATGTTCACTACATGACTCTCAGGGCTATAGACAATTAGGAACATTATATTTCCTGTTAGGGTTAGGTTGGTGGAGATGTGGAGTGAGGCAAACTTCTGACTAGGTATTTACACACTAGTTACGGGCTTGTCTTTCAGTGGGCTTTCATGAGCTGTAGGATAAGAGGTAGATCATGAAGTTGTTAATACAGATGGGTGTGGCCAGGCTGGACAATGGGCCAAGGCCAATGGGATGAGATTCAACAAGGCCAAGGGCTGGGTCCTGCACCTGGGTCACTACAACCCTGTGGAATGCTGCAGGCTGGGGGAAGAGTGGCTGGAAAGTGCCCAGCAGAAAGGGACCTGGGGGTGTTGGTTGATAGGTGGCTGAAGATGAGGCAGCGTGTGTGCCCAGGTGGCCAAGGAGGCCACCAGCATCCTGGTTTGTGTCAGCACTAGTGTGGCCAGCAGAACTAGGGCAGGGATCATCCCCCTGGATTGGGCACTGGGGAGGCCACACCTCAAATCCTGGGTTCAGTTTTGGGCCCCTCACTCCAAGAAGGACCTTGAGGGGCTGGAGCGTGTCCAGAGAAGGGCAACGAAGCTGGGGAAGGGTCTAGAGCAGGAGTCTTGCGAGGAGCAGCTGAGGGACCTGGGGATGTTCAGTCTGGAGAAGAGGAGGCTCAGGGGAGACCTTGCTCTCCACAACTCCCTGCAAAGAGGTTGGAACCAGGTGGGTGCTGGTCTCTTCTCTGAAGGAACAAGTGACAGGACAAGAGGAAACAGCCTGAATTTGCACCGGGGGAGGTTTAGGTTGGATACAAGGAACAATTTCTTCATGGCAAGCATCAAGGCCTGTCCCAAGCTGCCCAGGGCAGTGGTTAAATCCCCAACCCTGGAGGGGTTTCAAAGCCATGGAGATGTGGCGCTGCGGGACATGGTTTAGTGGTGTCCTGGCAGTGCTGGGTTAATGGTTGGACTTGATGATCTTCAAGGTCCTTTCCAACCAAAAGGATTCTATAATTCTATTCAATTGTTCTAAGCCAATTTGTGTTTGCCACGTAAGTTACTTCAAGGTCTCTTCCAACCAAAGCGAATCTATGATTCCATTCTATGATTCTGTAGATGACAAGGCTACTTAACGCTGTTGAAGTGCGAGGTCTGCAGGCAGGTTTGTGTTCTCACTTCTGTTCCTTTACTGCGTGAATTACTTTCAATGCTCTTCTCACTGGCTGCTGTCAAAGCCGTGTAGCTGGAGCAGTGAGTGTGAGCATTTGGGCAAGATTCAGGCAGAAATTTGTGGTCTGTCAGCTCCTTGCCTGGTCTGTTTGTCAAAGTCTGGTGCACTAATGGGAAGAGATTTATGCACATGTACGGTACCATGTTCACAAGCTCAAGGCTTTGCTGTGTTCAGATGTTGAGAAATTCAGAACCTGCTTGCATGAACAAAACTACAGATTTGCAAAATCTGTAGACTTGAGGGTGCTGGTTGATGAAAAGCTCCACAGGAGCCAGCAGTGTGCAAGTGCGGCTCAGAAAGCCCCAACCATGTCCTAGGCTGCATCAAAAGAAGTGTGGGCAGCAGGGCAAGGAAGGTGATTCTCCCCCTCTGCTCTCATGAGACCCCACCTGGAGCACTGCTCCACCTCTGGAGCCCCCAGCACAAGAGGGACATTAACATGTTGGAGAGGGTCCAGGGGAGGGCCGTGAAGATGGTCAGAGGGATGGGTGATGGCTTCAAACTGGAAGAGGGGGGATTTAGATTGGGAAGAAGTTCTTCACTCAGAGTGGTGAGACACTGGCACAGGTTGCCCAGGGAAGCTGTGGATGCTCCATCCCTGGCAATGTTCAAGGCCAGGTTGGATGGGGCCTTGAGCAATGTAGTCTAGTGGCAGGCGTCCCTGCCACGGCAGGGGC
>JAVSBS010024683.1:19523-32129 GCA_033124195.1 Coracias cyanogaster | reverse complement strand
AGAGTATTTGAACTTGAACTTTCTATATACGAATAGAATCCGTCTGTAGTTTCATCAGTAGTTGAAGGATTACTTTTTTTGAATAATAAAAAGTCTGACCCTGACCCTATGAACCTGAACTTTTTATACATAGTAATACAGAATTCACTTGCTTGCTTGCTCTACACACTCATTTTTAGGTTTTTTAAGTGTAAATCTTTTTAAAACAGTTCCGGGTTGTGTTAAATAAATGCATTTAGTTGTAATAGCTCTCAAACTAACCAAGGGAAAAAACCATTTTTTTTAAACTTAAAAGCATATTCAATCTTCTTTTATCAAAACCAATTAAAACTTTGCAAACAGGTATTTGGCTAGTTTAAAATATCAACATAAAAAAATGCATGCTAGAAATCATTCCATTAATTGTTGGAACAAGATACATGAACACAAACTGCTAAAACAAGCCAAGGAAACCATAAACAGCTACCTACTTGTTTACTGCCAAATGCTAAGGGAAACAATCCAAATGCTGAGCAGAACTACCATTACCTATGTTACTCATAACAAAGGCAGTTGCCCAGGAGAGGGGATACTTTTATTTCCATTACTCAAGCTCTTGCTTTCAGCTGCCTATAGCTTTGTCAAATTTTCTCTGTAGTCTACCATGCAACATTCAGCTCTCCCATCCCCTTCCCATCAGAGATTTCAGTACAAGTATTAAAGTTGTTTCAAGAATGAGATTAAAATGAAAGGAGGACAGATTTTACCATTTTGTTAGAGCTTTTTACCTGGGAAGTTCTGTTGTCCAAAGCTTTGGAAGAAAAAGGCAAACATTTATCTGGGGGTTCCTTTATGCTGGGAACGTGCTCCTCTAATTCCCTTGGAAAAATCATTACATTTGGCAAAGCTTTAGCAAAAGTTTCAGTTTGCACATGTTCAAGAAAGATATTTGGAACTGTCAACTACATTTGCTAGTAATTCTGTCTCTAGAGGGCCTTACAGTTTGAATAGAACTGCCCCAGAGAATTTATCTTTCCAGAAACCACAGATTACTGTGGCACAAGGAAGCTGAGCACACAGATACTGTTGGTATTGAACAAACTCTTAAAATGCACCGCACAGGGATTAAGTAGCTGGACAGAGAACCTGAAGCCAGGACTTACAGATGACGGAAACAAAAAAGAAAGGAATAAAATAGAAGCCAAACAATGGAGAGACAGAACAGACAAGGAGCTGGAAGGTAACGGAGTAAGAGCTCAAGTAAGAGAAGATAGATGAGAACTGGCTGGATAATGCACGCAGACTGGGACTATGAACTCAGGGAACTAGAAAAAGTGATAAAATTGGTTTGAGAAGCTCGAGACAGGAAAACAGAGGAAGAAGAACTATAAGTTGGAGAAGACAAAGGCAGGTTTAGGGATGAACCACCATTGCTAAAAGTTGGATAGAAACAATTCCCTTCCACACATCCCATTTTTTCCATTACTGGGTTCTACTGGAAAGGAACCATGAAACCCATTGGCAGCATGTTTCCCTTCTCTTGTGGTCAGTCCATAAAGAGGATGGCAACCTAGCACAATGGATCACTGTTATCAAATGACAGACTTGCTTACATGCTGAAGGTTTCACTATCACTAATAGCCACAGCCCTGTGGTGAAGCTGCTTGCTGCAGAACTTGATAGGGAACTGTCAGAAGATGAAGGATGGTCTCTCAGTAATAGCAAGCAAGAGTTATCCTGGAAATACAGATGTTATTCCTGCCCCTGCTACAATTCCTCTGTGCTGGTAGGTAATGTTTAAGCCAAAATTTTTCGGATACAAAACTCCTTCTGCACTAAGTTCTGGACACAATCTGTGATTCTGAGTGCTTCCTCACAGCTGCAGATGAAGTCACCCAGGCAACTGAAGGCCCATGTACTAATAAATCAGCTACGATAGGTTTTATAACAGGTACTCAATGACATGGGATTTGGATTGACCTCTCTTTGGCCTAGGTCCTCATCTTTAAGATTGAGGTTATTGCCACCACTGGAATGCAATGTTATTCCATGTCTGTAACATCTGATCTTAGAATTCAAGTAATTAAACTTGCACCATGCTTTTAGACAACTAGTCTTCCTATCAGTTGCTGTCCAGAAGATGACTGTGTATCACCAGTAACATCACCTTTTCAGATACCTATAAATTTATTCTAATCTTTGAATGTTCTATTAATCAGGGAGCCAGGAGGGAGGACGTAAAAAAACCAGAGTATCAGGGAAAAATCCTACCCCACGAGAATATGCTGCAAGATTCATTTCTTAAAAAGAAAGGTGTAGCTCTTGAAAAGATGCTGCACCCTTTCCGAAAAGGCATGTGGCTGACCGCAGGCCAGTTACTAGGTACTGGACAGAGCTAGAGTTACAGAAACTCTGGAAAAAATGGAGTTTACTGGGACAAAAAGTGAAATACTGTCATTTCACCTGAGCTGGAGACCATTTTACTGTGTCTACTTTCTCATGATGCAAATTCAATTCACTTTTGGTGGGTTCTTTCTAGTTGCAATTATGGTCTACAGTAAAATATGTATGATTAAAGAGCATTTCAAATAATCATACATTACCGTATCAACACTTCCCTTCCTTTCTTCATTTGTGAAAGTGATGTCCTCTCTATCTCTACTCTAAAACTTGAACAAAATCTCTAAACAAGAATATCCTAACATGTCAACTTACAGTTAGTCTCTTTCAGGAAAGCAGCATTAAAGAACAGAAAGCTAGCTAAGATAACTCCAAACAGAAATATTAGTAAACAAACAATGAGCTGGTTCCTCAGCACTCATTCTCGCCACTCCTGCATAGCCAGCACTGTGTAGTAGGCAGGGAGGAAATCCAACTGGCACAAAATAACAACCATTCTTGAAACCATTCTTATGCTGGATGTAAAACCTGTTTCAAAAGCAACAGAGGGGAGGGAAAGGGTGCAGTTTCCTGGACTCTAGATATGGATTAAAAAATGTCTTGGCCATATCAAAACTTGAAAGGTTCCTCTGTGCAAAACTTCTCACCTCTTTTAGTTGATCAGCACTTCCCCATGATGCTGAACGCTGATGTGATCTCTTTTCTGCTCCTTCTTCAGCCCAACAGCTAGGTGTCTAGAAGGGAAAAAAGAAAAAACATACTGTACTCAATTCTCCAGATAAGAAAAACTTTTAGCACAAATTATTGCTTTACTCTTTCTGCAGTGTCAGAGTTCAGGCATTATACATGAAGAATAAATTCCAGAATGCAATATGCAGCAGCAACGGTCTCAATAAATAAAAAACAATATAGAAAACTATGGCTTTCTAAAGTCAGATTTACAAAGAATGAGGACAATGCACACCACTGAAGAAGGAATCAGAGGCTGACAATCACAAAAAAACCTTACCTGGCTGTTCCCATGTGAGCTTTGGCACCCATTTCTAGTTTTCACTCAGTGGACAACTTAGAAAACCACAGGATTAAAAAAGAAATACATACAAACAAACTCAGAGACCAAAAGCCAGGATTCACTTCTCTCCCCCGTGTTCCTTAATCACTGGGCCATATAATCAATTCCTTCTTGCTAACTCTTGACTTGATACAGAGTTTGATACACTTTGTATTATTTTTGGCACTAACCTACTCAAGCAGAACAGTGAAGGGCAAGCCTTTTCCAGCCTTGTCTTGCAAGCCCAGGGGTTCTGGGACGGTCCTTGGATGTAGGAGTTATAAAGTTAAACCTCAAAGATTGAGAAGGGTTTTGAAGCCAGATGTCCCAACTTCTGTGCTTATTCACCACAAGACTATTATGAAAGTTGAGGGCATTCACCAGCACTTCTGACACCTATACAGACTTTTGAAAAGTTGAGAAAGAGGGCTTTTATTTCAACAATTCCTACTAGTATTAGCTGAATCTTCCACAATAAGGCCACAAAAAATAAAACTCTATCACAGGAAATGATGAGAATTTGGCAGTGAGGTTTTTCATGGAGGGGACAGGACCATTGCTGATACTTAAGTCAGATGGGACCTCAGCCCAACAGGACAGGTAGGATCTGATATCCACCTCACTGCGGGATGTCGTTCTCACACATCCAAACCCTGTTCCTCCATGGCTTTCTTTACTTTTGCTTCCTTTTCTAGGATCTAGAAACTTGTTAGCGCTCACACACATAGTGGATACTGTTCTGCTCAGGAAGGAGGCCAAGCATTGCCTTGGAGCACATCACAAAAACAATGTCTGCAGCTCCTCACCCTTGCTGCCGTGGGAAGGGAGGTGGAAGCAGCCCTCCGGGGCCAGGCCACTCAAGCCAAGCACGCCAGGCCAGGCACCATTAAACACTGAACTGTAGTTTCAGAGCACATAATCGCTGCACTGACACATTATATAACCTACAGCCCAGCACCTAACTCACAAGTGCTAGTATTTAATGTGCAAAGTCACTTTGTCTGCACAGGCCTACCTATCTCACTTGTGCTTTCTGACAGTCCTGCACTTTCCATGGATTTGGTGGGGGTTTTTCTCTGTTATTTCTATTCCACCCGGAATACTTCCAAAGGCCCAGCAAGCTGTGTGGGTGATTAAAGAGCAAAATGGAAAAAATCAGTAAGGAAGTTTTTGCTGCATGTTCCCAGGAAAGAAAAAATGTCTTTATAAAAGTTAGGGTTCTGTGTATTTATTATATGACTCTTTGTGTGGGTCTGGGGAAGAAGCCAGAAGATAATGTGGTTATGAAAAAAAAAAAAGTAAGGAGTTAAAACATCTATTTAAAACTGTGAGGAGAAATGGGAATCCATCAACCAGGCAACTCATGACTCCCATCACCCAAAAGAGAGCCTCTGCCACATGCACTCTACCTGTGTATGTACTTGCTCACTCTCCATTTCAGCAGAGCCATGTTCTAAATAATTACTTGTTCTTGCAGATTGGGTACTTACACTTCCTTGAAATTTGTGTGGCAGACACTGTATTGCTTTTAGCTTTTTTTTTAAAAAAACACTGAATTGGCTTGCAGATTTTTAAGGGACTAGAGAAAACAAGGGAAAAATTTGCTTCTTTTTCAAAATGATGGGCTTTCACAATCTATAACTATTTGCTTTCCAATATTAAGTTGCTCTTTTCTTAGAAGTACTTTACTGTATCTCAAGTACAGCTGGAACCATACCCTCATACAAAACCAGAAAAACAGAAGTGCAAAGGGAATTCCTTGAAAATTTAGCTTCCAGATAGTGTTTTCTGAATAAAACACTGCTCCATAGTTTAGAAAACAACTCCAGGACAAAGTAGAAACAGGCATTTCAGGTACTTAAATATTTACCTGTGGTGTGTGAGGGTCAGGGATCACTACAAGCTCCTAGCCTTTCAACTGCAGTGTAATAAACAGGAAAAGCATAGAGTGTCTAAGAGGCCAAAGTGAGTTTCTCAAAAAAGTAAACTGTTAAAAAAAACAAACAAAACAAAAGAAGCAGGTAGAAAGCAAGAGCTTGCCTGTATTTTTAGTAAGCACAGATAGTGATCCAGATAGCAAGGAAAAAAAAAATCCAAATAGGAACACCCTGAAGAACTTTATCAACATCACTAGTGACCATTAGCAGAGAGGTGGGAATTCTTATATTGCAGTTGTTCTAACCCAAAATCAAAAGTAACAAATATAAAACGTCTATTCTCTTAATACTAAATTTTGTACTTTCTCAAATATGTTTTGACACTGTCTTCCACACAAACACTATCTCCCTTGAGACAAGGATTACAAGTTGCTTTCAGTCTCTGGTAAATTGAGTCAAGTCACAACCTTTCAAAATACACATACAAGTAACAATATACAAGGGGCAGACTATTTGAGGCCCTCAATTTTGTTTGCACTATTAGATTGCAAATACTAGATGATGTTCCTAGCACAGTACTGAAGTCATGCAATGTTACATTAATGTGCTATTTATATTCAGATAGAAAAAGGAAAAAATGTTAAAATAGTAGCACAACATAAGCTAGAATCTTATAGTAAGCCAGTCTTCCTCAAACCCTAGAAATTGCTGCTTATAATATATTGTAACCCACATTACATGAAGATAAGCTTGGGGTTTGTAATCCAAACCCCTTATATTCATGTAAAGGTGCTTTTTTAAAAAAAAAAAAAGAAAGCAAACAATAAGAACTCCACACTTGTCGCATTCAAACAAAAATTCTGCTTTTCCAAGTTCAGCTACGTATGAGCATCTCATCTGAATGTTTTAATTTACACCATATATATGATGAGGGTAAGCAGCAGCCTTGATATGACACGTTCAGTGAAAATTGTTTTCCCATCTTTATTCACCATTTCTGCAAAACAGGCTTACTCAAAGCATTCATCTGAAGCTGCAAGTGTACTTCCCATATGTTAAAAATTGAAATAATGGAAGTAAAAAAAGTAACACAAAATTGCATTTGAAGAAAAATTTCTGAATCACAATAAATGAAACCAGCATTGCTACACCAAGTCAGAAACAGTAAGAGAGATCATAGGCACTATCTATGAAAATGGTAATATTTCAGAGCCAAAACAAATTTAAAGCATCACTTAAGTAGGAACTGAACTTCATGAAACTGAAGAATTATTCCTGCAAGTCTATACTCAGAAACTAAAACATTAAGCAATGCACGCTGCAGCTTCAAGAGGACCACCACTGGTATTTCAAAAAGTTCATGGTCCCAGTTCCAGTTGACACAATGCTTAAGGCATGTGCATGGGATAGGACATGCTGAGAGCATCACATCTAGTTGCTCTCTTTAGTCTTAATGTAAATGACAATTACCATTGTTCTAACTCACCCAGCCTTGTAAAGATAAGCATTTCTTCCAACACATTTTGTAATTCTGCCTTGCTTTTCCACCCATGTCAGGGATATACACCTACATTCAGAATGACTGCATAGAGCTCCAACCTACCTAAACCTAAAATAAGACTGAATTATTCTAAATATCTCACATTTTACAGTCAGCCCTTCACTCTAATTACTATGTGTAGCCTGCTTTCCAGATTAACTACATTGGAGAATGGGTGCCAAGATTAAGAACGCAAGTCTAGGTTTTACAGGGAAAGCAATAATGTTTTTGAAGAACTTCCACGTTCACAAGAAATGCAATAGCAGCAATATAAGATAAAGTCTAATGAGCCTTCAGATGTTTCTAAAGCATTCAAAGGCCCTCTAGAAAAAAAAATGGCCTAAAGAGTTAGAACGTAATTTGAATAGAGGTACTGACTCCTCTTAGACAGGTTAAGAAAAGACAGAATGACAAATTCATAGTTATATGACACAAATCTTCCTCCTTGTCCCTTCTGCTGAGAGCACATTATTAGAATAACGCATGAAAGCGACGATAAACTAATAGACCGATGAAAAAGCTTTAGGTAATTGAGCCTCCTGGTTTATGTTAATTTTTAAGCGACAAAGTTTCTACTCAAAAGAAAACAAAGCAATAGTCAGGTGACTAATGAGAGCTAACTACATTAAAGCCTTGACCCACACTAGAAGAACAAAACCATATTTTAGACAAGCATTCCAGTTTAATAACTCTGCATTATTCTTTAGATTAGAGAGAAGCAAAAATTCTAAAAGGCATTTTGCAATCTTTCTTAATTCCTATTTGTGTAATACGTAATTGCAATATATAATGAAAAAGGCACATCCAGGCATATTGGAATCCAGTTTAAGTCATCAGTTGCGGGGGGGGTGGAGAATCACCAATTCATATTGCACTTAGTCATTTGTTCTTTAGAAACATTATGCAGAAAAAAAAACCCCTTTATCTGGCAATACCTTTGTAATGACATCAACATCATATGTTCATCCCTAATTTCTTCTTTTTCATTTTATAAAAATCTTTTACATTATTTAGCTAGTGGCAAATATTAATAAACTATGGTGACTATCCAAATGCTTCTGAAAATTCTGATGTTAGAGGTAACCATTTCAACATTCTTTATACTAGAAAGGGGGAAATACTTACATGTAGAGCGTGAAAGAGAAGTATGAATTGCTCCATCAGTGCTTCCAATAGAGACAGAAAAAATGGGGAAGGAAGCTATACTGAGTTTTAAATGGCCTTAATCAAAAGTTCAAATTTTACTGAAATGGAGAGTGAAGTAGGACAGCAGAGGAACTTGGGGAGGAGATCACAAAGTATATCAACATGTAATAACTTCCTATAATAGTAAGTTTCCCCCTATCTCTGAAATACTTAAGACACTACTAAATAAAATTGTATACCTTTGATTATCCAAAACTTGCTGATTTCTAAGATCAGGTAGTTACATGCATATGCACATATACACACATGAACAGAAACACATGGAGAATTCTGAGAAATCTGGAACTGTATACATGCCACAATACATATAGTGTCATAGTATATTTTTCCCAAAGCAAACGTAACAACCACATTTCTCTTCAGTGTTTTCAGTCAAAACACTTGAGGTAAGAGGGACACAGAAACACAAACTATAGTTACTGTTCTCCAAGATGCAACAGGGACTAAACCAAACAAAATTATCTTTCCTCTATTTAAATAATAAGGTATTATTGCATTCTTTTTTAAAAATCCTGGTTAAATTTTAGAGGAAAAAGAAACATTTTATTCATGAGCAACATGCAGGTTCAAAGAACTTAAGTGGGAAACAAGGACTTGGAATAAAACTTATTAAAGGTTCATCTGATCATGGTGAAGACCAAAATCTGACTCTTTTCTTAAATACAAAAATTCTAAAAACCTCATAACAGCTATAATCACCGCCTTCATAAAACTGCACAAAATTTGTATTTTAAATTAATGTTTAATTAGGGACAAAAAGTACCCTTGAAAGAGAAATAATTATTCCACCTACAATGTAAGTTATACTGACAGTATTGTTCACGAGTTTAGAAGTAAAACGAGGTAATTTATTCTCCAATGAAACATACTCATACAAAAAAGTTGGTTTACTGATTTTCATTGTTGTTTTTATTTTTATGTTATCGTCTTCCACTCTGCTAAACTATCACGTTATTATTGTTAGCTACTATGAATTATATTAATTCCCATGAGCTAAACTGTTATATTAGCCAACAAACGTGAAGTAGAAGTAGTATTATGCTGGTACTCAAAGAGAAAGGTTTTAATTTAACTTTGCCATGCATGCATCCTATCAACAACTTGGAACTCGTTCTTAGTTCTTGAAATTAGATATACTTGAAACTACACAGAGCTCAAACAACAAAAAACCTACACACAACCAAAACATAAGTCAATACTTTATGACCATCTACAAACCCCCCTAGTGAACATTTCATTTCAAAAAAAGCTTGGAATTTGCTGTGCCAATCACTATGCTTGTTACATTTCAAATATTCATACAGTCCTGAGTAGTCAAGAAACATCTTTCAACTCAGCTTAAAACACTACTAAATGCTTGATTTTTGCACAATTTGAATAAAAACCAGCTAATAAAATTTCTTGTTAGAAGATATTAACACAAAACCAAACCATGAAACTTCCTTACTCTTCGGCCTTGGAAATAATACTTCAGCTTGTAATGACAACAGTGCTGCTTTTCCTCTTTGATACATTTGATTATGTTCAAAAGGTAAAACTTCATCTTTATTTTTTTTCTCCTCCCTGGGCTTTGTTTCTGAATGGGGCAAAGGGTGGCAGCCAATAGGTCAAATAACCTAAACACTTACTTGAGTTCACTAGGAAAGCAATTTTTCTGCCAAATGCCTGGAGCTCAAATATTTATAGAACAAGTTTGTTTCTCTTTTCTGTAACTACTGAAATGGTTTTGTTTGTGAATGTTTAAACACTCTGTTTTTTCTATTCATAAGGGTATTTGTGAAGTTCAATAGGATGTAAGTTTTAAGAGCGGTTAAGAAATAAACTACAAAGCATGCTATCCAAAATCCCCTGAATGGAAATTACAGTTTCAAAGCAGAAAGACTTTCTTAATGGCAAAAGAGTTATAAGCAAAAGGTACAATGTCAGAAGTATAATTTTTCTTTGCAGAACACCCATGCTAACAATGGACCAGAATCATGTCACAAGAGACAGAAAACTCATTGACCAACCATCCCTACATGCCTGTAGATTGAAAATATAACCAAAGATAGTTTCTTCTAGTTTCCTATTTAGTTCAGAACACAAACTCAGATGACTTACTCCATAACCTAGTAACACCACTGAAAAACCAAGAATGCAACTCCTTTGCTAGTGACTTGGTTTTTTTTAGACTTAACGTATTTTTTTACCTGCTGGAGAGCGACCATCTTTGTGGGCAACAAGCTCTGGCATGTGGAGGAATTAGGCAAGAAACAATGTTCACCTTCTAGCCAAACAGTACTGGAGCACTATGAATGCCACAGCAGCCTACCTGCCACAGGTTCCTGCTAAGCTGTCAAGCTTTAGGTTCAATCCACCAGACCTACAATAGATGCCAGTACGACACAGACGCACCCGCTGCCCAGTGCAACCCAACCAGTGATCCACAGCACAGCACCGGATACAGCCCTGAGGACGATCCAAAGGGTATCACAGGTATATCAGGCCATAAATAATCTCAGTTGCCTTCCCTCTGGAGCTGATGGTAAGGCTCTCGTTCTGATATCTTACTTCAAGAGGCAACTCTTCCACATGGTATTTTTGTCTTTCTTGCTACTAAGCAGCAAGAGGGGACATCTCAAGACCATACCGCATGCTCAACCCCAGCTTCCTCATTTTGATTTCCCCTCTAGTGACAAACTGATCAACTCTTAACACTAACTTCTCTTCCCCCTCATCCTCCACACTCTCACTCTCCCTTCCTCTCTTTTTAAGACCCACAGATTTATTACTATGAGTTTTAGTAAAAATCTTTAGTCTGTCAGCCACTGCTATTGTGGAATCTTTTCTTTTTTTTTTTAAATAACACTCCATTTTGCATGTGGCAGCTTCAAAATAAGCCAGATTCAAGGCTGAGATTGAAATCTGCTTATTTAGCCTCAACAGATCTGCCCACATACAGAAAATTATTTTTAACAACTGTTTCCTGAAAGCCTAAAAATATTGTCTGTCGCATACAATATTACTAATTGACACTGATTAAAAAAAAACACTACTGTACCCTATTTTTAGGGCTTCATAATAAAAAGTAAATGAATCCACATTTCTTTGGAATTGAGATAAGATTCCAGATCAGGTGATAAAAGTATCAGGAAGATATCAATTATACAAAACATCTCTGTTGTCTTGTTTTACAGTTTTTACCTGAGTAGATTTATCTTTCATACATGAAGGGTAGTGTACGTGGGGATCACGTGGCCACTGTCCTGTGAGGTAAGGTCCTGTTATTGTGTCCAAAGAAGAGGTTCGCCTTATGGTACCAGAAGTTCTGATTTGCTGGCATTTTGGCCTGTCCACTGTAGAAAACCAGAAAAAATAAATCAACAAAAAAGGCTAAATTTGATGTGAAATGTTAAAAGCTAGCTATGACACACAATGGCAAGAACACCTAAGAAACCTTTGCCTAAATGCCACGTTGAAAAGAATGCCATCACATCAAAGCAAATAACATCAGACAAAGGAGAAAAAAAAAAATACAAAAGTGAAAACTTAACAGTTACAAAAAACAATTATGCTTAAACTGATCATATCTGCAAAGAACCAAGCTATTTATGTGATATATTTTCATCAACAGAAAACATCACTCCAATTTAAACACAGCAATGATGCAACTCATGAAAGCCAGACATACAGAAACAGAAAATACAACACAGTATCAGTACTGGGTTAGTTGTTTTTTATTTTAAGTCAGCTTGCTTAGCTTTCTAAATACTAAAGCACAAATAATGAAAAAAATTAAGATTCTTAAGAAGATGCATATTTGAGTTATCGATCTCATGTTTGTCATTCCATATTATTTACAAGATTCCAATACAGGCCTTAGTAGGCTGAAAGTGTGTGACTGTGTCCTTCCCTCTGACACAGCTCTAGTCAAGGCAGCTAAATCATGTTTGTCTTCACTCATCACAGCGCCTGCAAGCTTTGACTCCTCTCTGTACTTCTCTAACCATACACCTAGATCATGAAACACGTTTTCCTGCACTTCATTTGGAAAGCTGAGAGTAGGGTGATTCATGAGACTGACATGGGAAAGAACAGAGTTTTACAGCATGCTTTCTGGAACGTCGTGCTTTGTCCTTTAGGCAAAATTACTTCATATACTCGTTTTCTAGACTTCGCACAAGCCAACATAAGCCCTACGTTACAGCAATTGTCTATTTTGCTCACCACTACTAAAAGAAGTATAAAAGAAGTGAGATTACTTCAAGTCACATGCTATGCACTGATCTGACCCACCAAAACCCTACTCACTGCTCCGAACTTGAGAGTAGACCTGCTACCACACTTCTGGGCCCAAACATGGCCACTGCCCTCTGCATGCATTTTCTCTTTGTGTATCACCTAGAATTGCTGGATCTCAAAGGCAGACACCAACATCAATGTTTTATATAGCAGTCACCACAATGATTAGGGTATAGCTTGCACTAATACAGCATGCTTACAGTATATGAACATGATAATGTTAAACTAGACGATTTTATAGAAATGTAGAGCTGCTGAAACACTCCATAAGC
>JAVSBS010024683.1:0-19423 GCA_033124195.1 Coracias cyanogaster | reverse complement strand
GCATGATAGTGTATCATGCTGCCTTTGCATCATACAATTTTTGACTGCTTTCTCTACAAATCAAATCCCAACAATCTCGAACAGATCTATCCTCATAGGATTCCCACTGTGACAAATTTTAAGGAAGATTTTTGAACCATTATCATAGAATCATTAAGGTTGGAAAAGACCTCTAATATCATCAAGTCCAAATGTCAACCCAGTGCTACCATGACTACTAAACCATGTCCTGAAGTGCCACATCTACAGGTTTTTTTGAATGCCTCCAGGGATGGTGATTCCACCACTTCCCTGGGCAGCCTGTTCCAGTGCTTGAACACTCTTTCAGTAAAGAAATTTTTCGTAATATCCAATCTAAATGTCCCCTGGCACAACTTGAGGCCATTTCCTCTCGCCCTACTGCCTCTTACTTGGGAAAAGAGACCAACACCCACCTCTCTGCAACCTCCTTTCAGGTAGTTGTAGAGAGCAATAACAGCTCCCCTCAGCCTTCTCCTCTAGACTAAACAGTCCCAGTTCCCTCAGCTGCTCCTCATAAGACATGAAAAGTCCAATTAAAAGTAAATTAGCATGAGATCCAAGCTAAAGGTGACAAATTTTAAACATGAAGCCAGTATTTACATTTGTGCTGAAGCACAAGTGTACCTAAAGGGTGCACACGTACACAGCATTCTTCCAACCTTCGCTGTCACGCTATGGCACTACGCTACTCTCTTTGGTAGCCTGAATTCTATAAATTTCTCCAAAAGCTCTGTTCAGTAGATATATATTACATGCAAAAAAAAAAAAATCCAGGAATTTGTCAAATATGTAAGTATGTTCTGAAAAATTTTTTTTAAAACTGTCAGAGACCACACAAAGACAAATTGGTAAGACAATCTCTGAAGAAGAGAAAGTAAAGACTAAGCATACCTTTTCAAACCTTGTATTTAAAGTCTTGCTGCAAGAAACCACAAGCCCAAAATACACAAATAAAATATGCAGTCAGATGATGAACTGGGTCTGTGTCTTGTTCTACACCCAGAGAAAATGCAACAGAAATCCCAGCATTAAAAAGTCAATGTGTTGGGTTTGTGTCTGGCGGGATTTTGGTAGTGGGAGAGGATGCTACTGGCATGGACACTGTGAGAAGCTTCAAGAAGCTCCACCAGCTCCAAGTCAGGCCTGCTTCTGGCCAAGACAATCAGCGTCTCTGTGATAACATATTTTAAGAGGGTGTCATGGTTTAACCCCAGCTAAACTAAGGACCATGCAGCCACTCCTACAGTCCTACCCACCCCCTCCTCCAGTGGGATAGAAAGAAGAATCAAGAGAAAAATGTAAAACACTGTGGGTTGAAATAAGGGTAGTTTTATAGAACACAAGAAGAGAAGAAACAGTAATAACAATACTAATGGAGTAATATATACAAAATGAGTGATATACAATGCAAGTGGAGGGAGGCACGCCAGAGCAGCCATTCCCCTTCTGCCCCTGGTGAGATGTCCATCTGAGCCCTGGCAGCCCTTACAGATACAGTGAGGCAGAATCCCATCTGCAGCCCATGAAGGACCCCATGCTCGAGCAGGGGATTGCTCCTGAAGGAGACTGGGACTCTAAGGGAAACCCACACTGGAACAGTCTGTCACTGGGAGGACTATGGCCCATGGAAAGGACCCACACTGGTAGAAGTGCATGGAGGACTGTCTCCCCTGGGACAGAGGCCACGTTGTAGCATAGGAGGACCACGAGGAGGAAGGAGCAACAGAAAAACATGGAACAGAGCTGGACTGACCACAACCCCTATCCCTGCCGCTCCACACCAGGTGGGGGGAGGAGGTAGCAGAGCTGGGTCCAGGAAGAAGGAAGGGGTAGGGGGAAGGTATTTTAAGATTCGGTTGTATTTATCACTGTCCTGCTCTCATTCAATTGGAAAATTGGTGGTGGTTTTGTTTAAATTAAATTGATATTGTTTCCCCAAGCTGAGCCTGTCTTTTGCCTGTGACGGTAATTGGTGAGTAAGCCCTCTCTGTCCTTTGTCTGGAGCCTCCAGCCTTTTGTTGTGTTTTCTCCTCCCCATCCCACCGGAGTGGGGTGAGAGCGAGTGAGCGGCTGTGTGGTTGCTTTGTTGCTGGATAAGTGGGCTTAAACCACCACACTCACATAATTCCATTATAAATGAAATAAAACAACCACCACGAAATGCTACTGCATTTATAATTTCCCACAGTAATCTTGGAAGTGGACTGCAGGACACTATCAAACACTAAAGACAGAAGGAGGACAGGTCAAGATGCAGTCTCACAAGTTCCTACTGCTCTTCAGTATTTCTTGGAATTACAGGAAACAAACCACTTCTCATAAATCAATTCAAGTTAACACTAAATTTAACGCCAAACATTTTATTGTCATCTGTGTTCCTTCCATCTACTTTGGGATGGCACGCACAGATGCTGAACTCACCTAGTTAAGTGATTCACTGAGTTAAACAAAGAAAACTAAAATGTACCCCCCAAAAGTAATAAATTCCCCGTTACAGGCAGAGTTGGCATAATGTAACGGGCAGAAACAACCACAGGAGCGCCAGAAGGAACAAGAGGGCTGAAGCAATGCTAAACTCTCCTCAGTAAGTTTCAGCTCTCACCCTTTTATGATATACCCTTGGATCATAAAAAAATAAAGGAGAATGGATCTGTAAGCAGGAAACTTGAAGGAACTTCTGCAAATCAGCATCTGACAAACTGTCTTGTACAGTGATATCCTTACAGGTGACAGGATGCCATGAAGAGCAATGTTGACTCAGATCAGCTTAAACTGTTTTCTAAAGATTGAAACTGCTCTCAGGATTTCTTAACTTCACTCTTCTCACCTCTTTATAAGTCTGTCTTCCCACTATTATAGGGAGCTACTACAGAACTTTCACTTCTCCCCCAGACTTTCATACCAATGGGATTTTGATGCCACTATCATGAAAATCCTTCCCAAGTCCAAACCACTTTCTCCAGATGGAAACCTCAAGCTCTGATTTTCTCACAGAAGCAAAAAAAAAAAAAGCAGTAAGTACCATCTGATCTCTGAAGCACTTCAACAGCTCCTGAAGTTAGCCAACAGACTTCAGCATTCAGAAAGGCTTAATCAATATTCAGAAATATGTAAAATTACAGAGTGATTTTACCCAAGTTTCAGACTATACCTCATCTGACAATATCTGAGCATATAAATGGATTTTACTGCAGCGGTAAGTCAGAATGATTCTGTTGTCTTCCTCAGTGATATGCGACAGATCTCACAAGCTCATCTCTACCTCCAGAACAAGTAAACTTAGGAACACAGCACTTAGGTTGCATAATGTTACCTGAAAAAGCTAGCTAGAAATTACAAAAGCAAGATGCTCATAGGAAGGCAAAATGCCTCATGTTGTTTAAACTACACCACAAATTTTAATGGCGCGATTTAAGTGCTATTACTACACATTTCTAGTTATAAATGATGTTACACAAAAATGACATGAGGGTCCCCCGGTGAAATTCAGCATGATCCTACCTCCCAGCAGGAATCAACTAAAATAAGCTGCATGAAATCATGGTTCTGCATGCTGCATTGAGAGCCAAAAGAATTGTAGTTATATCACCTAAACTGACTGAAAAAAAAGTTTCCATTTCTCTGTCAGAAAAATGCGACTTAGTAAGAGACTAACACATGACAACTCTTTTGAAAAGGACATAGGGCTCAAATAATACCATCTGTTATGGCTCTAGAATGAAGAGATTGCCTTCCCATCCAACACAGAGGCAGCTAACCTGCACATAATCTCAAAGCCATGTTCGCAGTCCATTTTAGCTTAAATAATGCTTTCTGCCATGCATGCAATGAGGAAAACCACCTGCAGCAGAAGAGCAAGATTGACAGCTAGCACTGGTACCATTATAAAAACTGCTTCAGCTAACTCAACCAGAGCTCATCTGTCAGCATCTTCCCATCTCTCTTTTCAGCAGTTAGCAGATGCAGTTCAAATTTGGCCAAAGCTTTTCCACTCACACCCTTGCACAGATATATCCAGCTTAAAAAAAAAAAGTTACCCTAAGAACTTCCCAAAACGACACAGATTCCTTTCAAGTTGAATGAAAAACATGAAATAAAACAGAATTCATTCTTCCCTAAAACTAGGGAGAATTGTAATTTCATTATCAATGTCAGCTAACTGTGATGCTCTCCTGCCAAAAGACTAGGCAACATTCTTGTAGTAATATCCTGATTTAAAAAAAAAAAGTTCATCTGTAACTTCAACTACTTATCCAAGACAGCCAAGCATGACACCACGAAATATCAGTACTGAATTCCACAATAAAGCTTCATGAGATGTTGTTTCTCTTCAGTTCAGTTGCTAACACTCTGCAAGAACCTTCTGGTTCACCTTCAGAGCTACTAATAAAATGAGTCCCAAGCTTAGGTCTCCTCCATTTCTAAAGAATTTCAGATTTTACCCTAGAAATGAATACTAACTTCAAAAGAATTTTCTCAAAAAGTACTAAAGACAGTTGGAGATCCATCACTTTGATAGATATCCTAGTCTGTTTAAGACTCATTTCAAGAGCTTGAAAGTCAAGAGTTCAAGCAGTCTGGTTTGAAGGAGATCAGGGACTAGAAATCACATCACAAAGGAGTGTCAGGTATTTCTAGGACATTCCTACTAGAGATGACAACAAATTTAGAACAATCTAAAAAAACCAGTGATTCAGTGTGCACTCTTAAATAATGAAGTACGTGGAATGCAGTATAGGAAATCATAAACTAGAAACAGAAAGCTGAATATTAATGAATGTTGGTCCACAGCGACTACTAAGAATGATACCCCAAGACTTAGGTCATGGCTGCCACAGCAGCAGCTGCCAATGACTGCCCCACACGTGTCTAGTCAAAAGTCAACTCTTCTGCTAGACCTTCTGCAGGCCTTCCCATGAAAAGGGAGAAGTTGACTTTCAGATGCAAGAGGAGGAACAGACTCTGAAGAGCCTGGTCAAGAGGTTTTTGCCTTTTGTTTTGTTGTTGTTTTGTTGTTTTTTTAACTGAGTATACAGTGAGACTGTACCAGTTCCTGAATGTATGTTTGATTGGTCTTTCCTGCTCAAATTACGTACATAGATGGACAAACCGGTGCATATTTATTTGCAGAATTTGTCTCTATGACTTTGCAAGGAAAGATTGAATAATGGGGATTTAGAGGCCACTCCACAAAAAAGTATCTTCATTCTCAAGAAGGCTTTTATCTTATAACTGGAACCAAAATCTCTCAAGAAAAAGATTAATGAGGGATTTGTGGGTCCCTAGAAGTTTTGCTCTACAGGATAGATCTATTGGCTTAAAAGACATTGCCCAGTTGCCAGTGACTGACAGACTTGTTTCTGACACAATCTGCAAACTGGCTGGCTGAGGGCATTAGTGTTTCAGAGTGGTGCAGAACAACAAAGAGCATACAGTTTACCATGCACTGTTCACATAAAATAACAGAAAATAGGATTTTAAATAGCAACTTAAAAACCACAAGACCCTAACATGTAATTGAACAGAAAAAAAATATACAGGTATTGCACTCTTCCTTCTATAATTTCAAATTACACAGCTTTATTTCTTTAATAGCTTAAGACAGAGCACAATAGTAGCTTTTTCAAATATTAAAAATGCAGTAGAGTGTTTGGGTATCAAAAGGATATTTCTAAGTGAATATAATAAGAGATGATAATTTAAAGTTACCTTCTGCATCACTAAAATTATTGTATGTTCAGTTCCGTAAAACATCTGTCTTCATTATGTGCACCACATTTTGATTCAGTTGTATCAACTTCAGAAATTATTCCAAAGTTTCTGTTTTTAGAAACCAAGACAGAAGATGACTAAAAATGATGGATGACATTCTGAAGTAACTACTCTAAACAGACTGACACAATCCACTCTAATTTCTTCTCATTATCCATAACATCAAACTGACAAAAAAAAAAAGGCACAGAACAGCACCATTATCTAACCAAGGCTCCAACAACCAAACTGAACAAGCAGAAAGCAGTCCACTTCACGAGAGCTGAGATATTTTCAGAGATCCAGGCCCATGAATGATGTGTTTTTTACAGCCAAGATTCTTCATGGGAGGGAGAAAAAAAAGTGGAAAAAACGAACAAACCAACCACATAGGTCATTTTACAGTTTGGTTGTCAGACCACATTTTGGTTTTGTACCTGATGAGGCTCATGAGAATTCAAACTGAACTGCATGAAACCACAACTCTATCAATACAAGAGGTAGCCTATACTAGGAAAACAAAACAAACAAAACCACTTCGCTTTTTCAAAGGAAAATGGTAGACCAAGATCCACAGTAAGGGTTTGGGGAATCAATCACATTGAGTTATCTTTTATAGCTATGATTAAGCCACTTAGAAAGGGAAGAGGTCTTCTGATTAGTTACTGAATCCAATGGGTAGATCAAGGTCTTTCCTTCCATCAAAGAGGTTTTATGCAGGACTCTTCAAGGACGTACAGCTCTACTCACCTAACTGCATGTGAAGGCACAGTGCACAGAGCCAGGCTACAGATAATCAGAGGAAGAGAGACAGAGATGAATCTGCAGGCATACAAATTTCATTTGATGTACAATTGACTCTCAATCTTGGTTGCCTAGTCAGGTATGTTGAAACATGGTCTCTGTCTCAAATCCTTATTCCACCCAACTACAAATCAAGTAAAATGTGACTATGCATATCTTTCAGAAGTCAGATTTCATTCACAGTAAAACTCCCCTGTTTAAAATCAACATTATCCTTAGAGATCAAACATAGAAAGAATGCTCTAATCTTAGTAAGAAAAGCAAACAAAATACAAGGAAGAAAGTTTCAGCCCTCTAAAGCTACATTATTCTCCTAGCAAAGATTACTGCTTGCACATATAGGACCTGTATACAAAAGACAAAGCATTTAATATCACAAAAGCCTGCTTTGGTAACCAACGCATTGGCACTCTTAACAGTACACCAGGTAGATAAAACAGCAAATCCAGACCTTTCTGATTTTTATGTATTTCAAATTTTTAGAATATATTTTTCTTTGTAAGGTTATGACTTCAATCTTGAACGCTATGCAAATGCCTAAACTTAATATAATGTATTACATTACATAATTCCTGCTCACTTAGTGTCAGAGAAAGCAACCGATATTTTTACTAAGAATAGATTTTTATATCACCGCATGGTTAAACTCCTAACCCAGTAGTCCTTCTCTGAGTCTATTTCAGTTTGATTTTACCTTTCTTAAACTGTGGAGCAGCAAAATCATGTGCAGTATCCCAGACGATGTCTCAGCAGGCCCCTGTGTGGCAGGTTGCTCATTTCTGCAAGACCTGACCCGTGCCCAGCACTTTCTCAGTCACTTCATGTCAGCAGTTTAGAGACCCCACCAATGCCCAACTCTACCCTCCAGCATTTTCAGCTTACACATTCACCCTAAAAAGATATTCTGCTCAAGTACACCTCACATGCATAACCACAATTTTTTACTTTTAAATCTCACTTTTAAAAATTATTTCAATTCCCAAGGTCCTTCAACTCTTCATGCGTAATCATCCTGCATACTAATTAAACCTCTCAAAATTCATCAATGGTTTCATCACCCTATTTTTAAAATCTGCCTAAGCAGATAAGATCTACTTCCCCTCTAGAAAATCTGTTCTCTTATCAAAAGTATCAGGTTAGGTTCCACAATTTGGGAAGCTCATTTTGCACTCAAACATTTCTTCCTGCTTTGCACCATTCCTTAGAATTTCTTCTGAAGTTTCACCTATAGCTGACGTTAGACCAACAGTATTTTAGAAGTGGACTCTATTTTTCACATTTTAAAAACATCAGCTTCACATTTTCTATACTCCAGTATGGTGTCACTTCCTATTCAGAAGATTGTCTTAGAAATGTGAAGGTAAGTGCGAACTTCTGAGTGGGCTTTTCTAGAATCCTGCAATGAAGACCACTGAGTTGACCTTATTAAAATATGCAATCTGTGTTGGTAATCCCTTATTCTAAATTACCATCTCCCTTAAAATTTATCTTTTAAAAAAATCTTCCTGGTTTAAAATCACTGTCCTCATTGAAAGTTGGTGAATTATACTTCATCCTGGTGAGCATGAAGCACTGAGTAAATATCTGTCCTATTTCCTCTGAGATTTTTGCTGCTATTCCCTGGAGTTGGTTTTGAAACCATACATTCCAGCAAATCAGCCTCAGTTCATCCTTAATCACTTTCTTCTTGGTACCAAATGGCTGCAACTACTTTTTCCTTATTTTTCTATTCGAATGTTTCTATTGTCTGTGTTAAAGAACGTAAAGTTCAAGTCTGGTCAGATTTTAACAATTCTCAGCGAAGACTCACTTTTTGATTGATAATGTGACATTCTTCTCCCAGTTCTCCTTGCTCTTTCTTGCAGGCTCTCTGCTTATTCCTAGTGGCCTTTTTGAGAAAAGTGTCCATGCAATCAGATCACATTCTTGAGTTTTTCTGATGTTTGAAAGATTTGCAAGATTAAAAGAGCTAGCTGTAGAAAACATCTAACTTTTATTGTATATGCAGTGATGGTACACCCATTTCTGCTTCTCGCAGATTTTGAGTTGCCAGACTTGGCAATTCCTATCTTCAATGCAGCCAAACTGAGTTTCTACTATGATTATTCCAATCAGAAGATGTCCCTGCACCCTCCAACTTCATATTAAAGGTTACACACACCCCTAGATAGAAGCATGAGACTCCAATCCAAGATAATAGGCTAGTTCCTTCTTTGGAAGGAATTAAGGTAGAGGTATACAACAGTTTCACAAAATTAAATTTGAAACAATATATGGACTGCACACTTCAATACACAACTTGGTTTGAAAGCACGAGTCTATTTCTACAGTAATGTCCAAAGGTTATTTGGATGTTCAGTGTGGACACCCTCCTAAGTGGAATATATGTCTCAAATCATTTCCTTCTATGGACATTTCTCAAATGTACGCTACTTCTAAGCATACAAGAATTAGTTACATTTTTGCCCATGAGAAATTTTTCAGATTAGGACTTTTTCTTGTTCCCCTTTCAAAAAACATCAAGTATTTCAGATTTATTTTATGGTTTCTTTGTGGGGGAAGAAAATATTGCAAAGATTATTATTCAGGGCAGGGTATCAGGTACAACAAAGGAGCCACTGATGGTGAAATACCAGAGAAATCAGAGTATGAGAGAGAGAAAGGATGTGTTGATAGTGATTCCACTATCAATTGCCACAATTAAGCAAACACAGCTATCAGTTAAGACTGCAAATTTTAAGACCTTGAACAGAAATTTCTGTGAAGACAGTTTCTCCTTTAACCTGGCAGCTTCCCAACTACTGTGTAAACCTAAGTCTTATTCTGCATTCTTCAGCAGTTAGCTGGTATTTTTAGAGTCAGACTGTTCAAAAACTGTTCCCGGACACTCAGCATAAATCTGGGTTTAATTTCTAGTGAGCAAGTAAACTCTCTGTTACTTTGAAAAACAGAAATTTATCATGTATGACAAAGACTTTGAATAATATATGATATACTGGATCTGGAGGTGTAACACCGAACTGTACAGGGTCAACACTGCAAAGCCACTTGGGTTTTACAATGTGCTTTTCAGGGCTCCAGACTCCAGAAAGACTGATTAGCTGACATGCAGCACTGAATTTGAGCTGACTCCATGTGTGAGAACTGCACTCACCAAATCCTTCCAGAGCACAGACCACACAACACTGATGCCTGCTATAACCATCAGCATCTTCTAGTTCTGCTGGGCTAGTGAGCTCTGCCATGATGTGCAGGAATGGTAAAGGCACCGTGTTAAATACCTAGAGACCCATAGGTCTTGTAGGACCACTTCTTGGCTCCTCCACTCCGTGTGTCCCAATGGACTCCAGGAACACGGTGCAAAATTTTTAAAGTTTATCCAGCGGCATTTCTGATCCAGCATGGGTACAGCACTTCATCTAATGAAGGCAACTGTACTGCTATCCCTGGAAGATCTATGTTCAAAATCCCAGGCATTTATATCTGCACTTAGGTAATCTGCTCCCAAATAGCCAATGGCTGACTACATGTCATACTTTCAAGAAGCAGGCTTTGTCTTTACAGGCTAATTTCTGCAGACGAGGATTAACAGAATTATCTGGTGATCAGGTATTGAGTAACCAAAATTTGTTTTCTGTTAAGAAAACATTTCCACAGTTTGGTTTCTAAATGCTGACAGATGTCAGCAAACTATTACAGTTTTGATCGGTTTAGTGCTGCAGCCTAACCACCTGTATTAAAATGTTTGTTCTTCTAACCATGAAACCTTTTTTAAAAAAAATGTGGATATACAGTTAACCCTGCTAGCCAATATATTACTATCAGAACTCCGGAACAGGCGCTGTATACCGAAACACCGGAAGTTAAAAGGCATACAATAACACTACCCATTCTGCCATACATTTAATCAGTTCACAACTGAGTGGTTACTGTTACAGAAAACATTTCCAACAGGTTTATACCCACTAAAGCAATACTAAAATTCATATATAGCTACAGAAATTAGTTCAGGTTTGTGGTATGAAGGCCAGTGATCTTGCAGTGACCAGTCAAGCCAGTTAGATATAATTGTTAATTCCTGAAATTCAAAAGCGTGTCTACAACTAATCTCCTTGATTAATGACTAGTAGTGAGGGATGAAGGAAAGGAGGATGAAGTTAACCTTGCTCAGACAGGTGACTTGCACTGTTCAAGGAATGGGATACTTAAATTATGATTCCAGTTTAGACTGTCTCAAGGCAGAGTGAGAATAAAATATTCTACAGTTGATTTTACCTTATACAAAACCCATGATGGAATTGCTATCATACTGTTCTTAGTCATCACTCTTATGAGCAAAATAAGAGACATACTCTTCCTAAAGAGAAAACAAAACGTGTAGTTTTGGTAAAACTAGTTTCAGGTTGTGCAAAACAAGTGGCATATAAGAACCAGTGCTGTCGATCACTTGTTTGTATTTGATTCAGAGAATAATATCCATTGCAAAGAGCTAGTCCTCAATTTAACACCAGCAGCAGTGAAAGTTAAATCCTTATAAACGCCAACATCTGTCACTGTTGTTAGGGCATGTGCAACACTGAATACAAAGGTCTGACCAATAGAGTATCTTGCATTAAGGTTTCAAAACTGAAGCTCGTAACACATATAACCTATTGTCTCCAAATCAGCAAAATCTAATATGAAAAGCTAATTAAGAGATCTACTACTACAAAAAATGAAGACTTTTAATCAAAACCATCTTCTGTTGGCCCAACTCCAACTGGTTAGGTTAACCTCTATTTACAAATTGCTTATTCAGAAAACAGTTCTTGCTTGAGCATAGACATGCACACCTTCTGCGTGTTTTCCTCCCACCCCTGTTAGAGAAAGCTAATGTTTTTTTAACAGGGCAATAGTCAATTTTCTTTTTCTAGGATATAGCAGCAGCAGGTAACAAGTGATGCAGATACCAAAGGAGAAGGGAAGGTGCAGAAAAGAAATGAACAGGATCATGGCAGTAGCAGTACAAGGCCAGAGAGCAGGCTGAGGGCACTCCCCAGCATGGCCCCAGTAGGCCTGGCTGGGTTTCCTTCCCCAAGATAGACTTCCAGTAGCTATCTGCTCTCTTCTGTCTTACGAACAGCAGAAGACATAGCCTCAGCAGAGTCATCATAAGACAGTCCAAGGGGACCATGTACGAGAACAGCTGTTGTCTCAAGTCCATATTCCAACTTGGGGAGCAGGAAAGGGTTTCTGAGAGGGCATGCATTTCAGTTTCAACCATGGGTCAGTGTTTCCATGGATGAGATGCTAGCTTCAGAAAAATAAGAGTTGGAGAGACTGACTCACCATTCAAAAGGATTGGTATTACACACTGTATCATGATACTCTCTATGCGGTAGCCGTACTGCAAAAGTCTCAAACTGTGATCCCTTTCAGTACCCATCAGCCATTTTCAAGCTTTAGGATTTAATTTCTGATTAAAAATTACTCATAATACAAATTAGTGGTGGTGAACTGCAGAGTCAAGTCAGGAGGAGAAAAACCAAAGCATAACTAAAGAACAGTTTTGGAGAAGTAGTAAATACACACTGAAAATGTAAGAATTGGATCAAGTAGAAACACCATTTTCCTTCACTCTAATCTCTGACTCTCTTCATTTTGCAATTGCCCACACCTTAAAAATGGTGACAGGAAGGAAAAGGGTATAATCTCATACTGACAAGTTACTGTGGAAGTATGCCTTCTAACGATGAGATGTAAATATTAGACTTGCCTGAAAAAGCCTTAAGCTATTGTTCAGGCACTGTGGGTTTACATGGGAGGCAGCACTGAAAGAGAAGGAACTCAATGTATTTAAATATTAACATTAAGATGATGATCATTAACACAGTTAACTATCTCAAGTCTTAAACAAAATTTTCTGGTTATGTATCTTTACTACACGGTCCTCTTTTTCATCAATAAAAGATACTTTAAAAAATAAAAATCCTAGACGTTGTTTAAACCCTACTATATTAACAACTTTTCCTGAACATATGCTAAGTCCATGGAGAACCAACTATTATGTCAAGTCTTGGCAACACTTTTCTCTACTGAAGATATTGCCAACCAATTTAACAGGAACTTTCATTTTTCACTGTGAGGAAAAATAAAAAACCACTACCTTCTTCAGAAGAAGATAATTACTCAACAGAAGAAGTCCCATAAAATAAGTATTTCAAGTACTCCGTTAAATTGAAACACTGAGGGGCATATACTGTATTTCCAATAGGTTTTGCATTGTTACAACTTTTGCTTTCAACTCCAGGTTGAACTGAAATTGCAGAATTACAGCATCAGTTATCTTTTTTTTTTTCCACTATGATACCTAGAGTAGTATCATAAACCTCTTTTTAAAAATAACTAGCTTTCCAGTGTAAATTTTAGCAATATAGCAAAGTTCAGCAACTCATTATGAGCCAGTTTATACTTGGCAAACACGGACTGTTTTGTAAGATTCAAAGAAATTCCCTTTATCTACATTCCCTGCACTTTAAGATACACTTTAATAACCTCTGTACACCCCATCACCATGGGAAAGAAGAGGACAAAACATAGGGACCACAAATTTCAGAAACCAAATTTCAGCATTAGCCGCTGTTTTACTACGCAAGGATGTTGGCAAGTAACTTCAGTTTGGCCATATGTAACACGCTAATACTTGCTTACATCCAAAGAATAAGAATTAAAGGTCAGGTAGTGATTTAAATTAGATGTATACGTAGACTTTATAAGGTGTGTTGTTTTTTTTTTCTCCATGGGGCAGGAGGGTACTCTCTTAATACCTCATGCCTTGTTACAATACCATTCAATTTCAATGGAGAAAATACCTATTTCTCTTCGATGCAGTTGTTTTAACACTTGAAAGAATCCCAAGTGTTATTTGTCACATGAAACACATTTATTAAGGATATCTAATATACTACTCTCCCTTAATGTTATAACCTAACTAAAACGCCTTTGAGTTCAAGACAACTGGTTCAAATTTAGCCAGTGTATTTTATTTCACTGTATTATATTCCAATGAAAGCTATTTTGGGAAGAGAAGGGGACAAAGCTGGAGCAAAACTGTTTTGGCCATACAATTATGGGATATACTGCTATTATTCAGGCAACAGGAAATAGGAAGCGTCACAAAAATTACTTCCTTACCTACATTTGTTAGAAATAAAGGAAAGATCTTCTTGATCTCTAGTATAAATGCTTACGATGCCAAAATATTGGATGGCTTGAATCCAGGATATTAAAATAGTTCTGCTGTTTCAAGTCTGAATTTTGGTTTTTAAATACTGGTATTTCTTACAAGTCTAGAGATCAGCAATATTGTCTGTCTTACTCCACTCCTCACTCTACTAGCCTTTTATCTACTAGCATAACAACAGATATACACACTTATTACTCAGCACTGGGTTATGCCATTGTTTTGCACCTTCTTCAATTCCTTTCTCTTACTAATGTTGGCAACACTTCAGGAGTTATTTTGGGAAGTAAAAGATACTGGGAACCCTTAAGAGCCAAGTCAATTACAGTATTGTTCAGATGTCCTTAAAACTAATCTCAACCTCCAAAATCTGATACGGAAAAAAGTTTGTACTATACCTAAGTGAAAGAAAAATATGAAGCATAGTATTACAGTGCCACCAGTTAACAATACACAATCAAAGCATTTGAGGAAAGCAATATTGAGCTTGAAATACACAAAGTCATTTACCCTCTCCTTGTATACAAAACATCACATACCATGTGAAAAAACAAACTCAACAAGAAACTCACTCTCCTATTTATACAAACTACTTTACATAACAACAGAAACTACTGATTTTACCCAGGTAAGGCAAGAAAGAAAACTTGTTTTATTCCTGTAAAACCTAAGTGTTCACATGTCACACCTTTTGTTTGATCTATCCAATGATTTTTTAAAAATTATTATTACTATTGGAATGTCCTTTGTCATAAATCACACAGCTTCACATTCTGTTGACATCACTGTTATGGGATCAGAGATGTATCAGATATATTTCCTCTAAGAAAAACCATGTGTTACATTCAATCAAACAGTTTTTTTACATTGACAACTCTCCAAAACATGATTACAGGCTGTAAAATCCTATCTACTAGTAAAGAATAAACATGTTTAAAAGATGAAATGGGTAGACTCACACCTTGCAGGTTTATCCTACAATATCGAAAGTTCCCCCCTGTGCCCCCCCCGTTTTCCATTTTTTAGTACCTTGAAATTAGTGTATAGCATTCACGATTTCTCATCCATTCAGAATCAATACTAACCAAATACAAATACTAGCATCAATGGATTCCTAACACAAATCCCCAAATTTACTTAAAGAAAAAAACATCAAATTCTTAAAGTTTCAGTTCTAAACATGCAAGGTTTTGCTGTGCAACAAAAACATTTACAGCATCCTAGGAAGGAGGGAAAGAAAAGATGACGATGGAGAAGAGAGAGAGCATGCTGCTTTCATTCATGTAGTAGTGATGTCAACACCTGCAATGGTAGTTGCTCTGACCTGGAGAGGCTCAAAGCTGGAGTGTTTTCACAGAAATCTCCTTTATAAAAAGGCCCTCTGGCAAATCACTAAAATATCCACGACAAAATGGCTTAGCAGGATAGCCAATTCAAGGGAGCTACACTGGAAAAGGCTGAAAGGAGGTGGGAAAGGGGCTGGTGCCCTAATAAGTGAAAAATATGTATCCATCAGAATCATAAGCAGTCTCCAGCACAAGCACATTCGTGAAACAATCCAAGTCAGACTGCAGAGCCAAACAGATCTCCTGCACTGGTGAGAAAAACAACAGGATTATACCCAGAGCCTAAGCTCACATTTTACAGCTGTGGGAAATGGTTTTGAAAAACTGACGAAAAAACTTAATCAAGTCGCTTCCCCAAGACTTGCATACTAACTATAAATAGCTGGAGTAGCACATTGTTTAACAAGCCACGGCAAGATGGTCCATGTTTGAAAACAGAACATTTTTTTTCCTCACAAATCCTCCATTACTACTGCAGCAGTCCTCCAGTTCAGCAATCAATTTTCTATATGCTATTATCACTGTATGGACTACAAATGTAGTTTTTAGTATCCATAGATCATGTACTAAAGCAGTGAGAACAAGCAGAGAAACAAAGACAAAATCTTGCCCCATGGCATGCAACCATATTCCAAATTGTGTAAAAACAGCTCTAGGTTTGGGGGGAGTGGGGGCAGGGGGGCTGGTAACCTTTTTTCATTGGCAAGGCTGAAGAGATAGGGTATCTTATTACCCTTGCCTCCTAGAAAATGGTGCCTGTATTTCGGCAAAATAAAGCTGTTGACGTGTGCAATTGTGGTCATTATTAGGGCGATCACGTTGTTTTCATTCATTCATTCAGGATTTGCTAGAGGATGTCAGCTTCTGCAGCAGCAGCTGGCTGGACCTGGAGGAGGGGGAACAGATTCCTTTCGGTGCATACAGATCACAGGGTGCATTTCTTGACGGACCATTTATGATTTTATACATTGCACTAATTAAAACAAATCAAGCCATGTATGCTGCTAATGCAGTTCACCATGAGGCAAGCTCAAACAAGTTTAATGATGGAAAAGTCATTCAGTACTAATTTATAGTCTAATTTATTAAGGCTAAAATAGCCCACAGATGAAGAAGCCTGAAACCACTTTCTAAAATTAAAGTTTCCTCTCCAACAACAAATTCGTACATAATAACAAAATACTTCACAGCTTCGCAGTATTTTTCCTTGCTTGCAGGTAACTGCCCACATTCCTCCCTCTCCAGTACACCTTCATACACTGCACCACTACAGTGTTTTGCTCCAGGTTCCCATAATTGAATATTTTATAGCATTCATCAGCAGCATCATCACTATTCATATGCACCGACATTTTTTTTGTTTGCCTGGCTTCCCATTAGCCTTTTCCAAAGGTTAAAGTAGGGAAAAAAGAAATCTGCATTCAGGATTTCATACAGTGGGACAAATATGATCTTTAGAATTTTAAACAGAGCTTGAGTGAAGCAAAACCACTGAAGCTCAGTCCCATTTTCAAGCATGCAAAACCTTCTCCACAGATAGATTATCTTTTTGAGAAATAAGTTACGAAGTATCTCTGGGCGGATTATAACACATGCAATTTGGCTACCTGCATAAACACAAATACTGTATAGGGTAAATTAACTCCATGCATAACTTGCAGTGACATATTGCTCGTTTGCAAAATGCTGCCCATGTCCTAGGACCGTTCTGGTAATGGAGATCTACTGAAGTTACAAATACTACAGATTGTAAGGTTTTACTGCACATTAAAACTGAAGGGGGGGGGGGGGGGGAGCAGGGATACAGTAACAGATTCCAATGCTAGAAAACACACTGGCAACCAACACAGACCACAATCTGCCACAGAAATGAAACGGAGTAAGACCTGAGGAAGGGACAGATCAAGCGAGGGATACTGAACCACCTAAAACGTTCCCAGAAAGAGATGGTGTCTGCTACCCGATAGCTACAGCAGGATAACATAAAAAGTACATTTAGCCTGATTCATTCAGCTGCTAAAGTGATGGGAGGAGGGAGGGGGAAGGTAAGATGGCCACTGCCACTTTAACACATTCAATAATTTAACAGACAACCTGAGGCAGGTTAAGTTCGATTTGCTGCGAATCAATTTTACCTTTTAAACTTTACAGGCTTATTTTAGCTAGGTTGGGGTTGCTGGGTTTTCGTTGGTGGTGTGGTTTTTTTTCTTTTACAGTCTCAACGATTCAGTATTAAATATCACAAGGAGACAGACTGTGTTACTTGCTTTTAAACATTCCATCCATGGGAATTTCCTTTTTCGTTTTGGAGTCTGTACTTGAAAACATTACATATTTTAACCTAAGATGTTCTAAAAATGCAAGTCTTTAAGAAACCGAGCTCTGCGGAAAGGAAGAGCGTTTGAGGCTTGGTTTTAACACACACTTAAGAACGGGGTTGTGACACCCCAGATATAATCTAACCCATTAACAACTGGTACGAAATTACCACACCTGTAGACAGGGAAGCGGGTTAATTTTAGACCCGTCCCTCTACCGCACACCTCCCCGCCCAGAGCCCGAGCGCAAGGGCCTGAGGGAGCGGGAGCACCGCCGCCGGGGCCCCCGGCTGCTCCCCTCTGCGGAGCCGCCGGCAGCCCCGGGGACAGCGGGGGTCGGCGGAGCTCGCCCCCGCTCCGCCGGGGAGGCGCTTCCTCCCGACACCGGCGCTGGCAGGGGCGCAGCGGGAGGGCGCGGGTGTTTTTCCCGAAGCTGGATCTCCATCTCGCCCCAGGAGGAGGAGGATGACGTTTAGGGGCTCGGGAGGCGGCGGGACGCGGCGCCGCCGGCCGCCCCGCGGGCGCAGAGACACGGGCACGGCACCTGCCCCGCTGCCGGGCGGGGGGATGCGTGTGAGGGCTCCCTCTCGCCCCGCCCGCTGAGCCTCCCGCGGGGCTGCTCCCGCCGGGCCGTGCCGGCAGCGCCCCGGGCTCCCACCCCCGCTGGCCCGAGGGGAGGGCAGGGCGCGCCCTCCGCACCGGGGAGCCGAGGCCGGGGATGCCCGGAGGCGGGGCGGCCGCCGGGGGGGGCAGGGAAGCGGGGCACGGCTTTGTCCCGGTGCTTTACCTCTGTACACGGGGGAGCTGGGGCTCCGTCTCTCAGGTGAGCTGCTCCTCCTGCTGCCGCCACTCTCCGGCGAGCGCCGCTGCCTGCCCTTCACCCTGCCCGGCTCCGCCGCACCGCCTCCCGCCGCCAACGGCGGCGTCGCGCTGGGCGGCGGCGGGCTGCCTCCGCCACGACCCCCGCCGCCGGCCCCCGGTCCGGTATTGCTGCCCACCGAGGCGGAGGGGGAGCGGGTCGGGCTGTGCTGGTTGCCCCGCAGGAGCTGGTACGGGACGGTCGCCCGAATGGGCTGAAGGAGCCGGCTGGTCCCCGCCGCGGCTCCCCCGGCGCCGTTACCGGGGCCCCCGGCCGTGCCGCCGCTAGCAGTGGGGGACCCGGCGGCGCCGCGCCTCATCCTCTGCGGCGGGGGCTGGTGGTGGGACGGTGGGGTCTGCGAGGAGCTGGACGAGGAGGACATTGCGGCGATGCGCAAGACCCGGCGGGTCGCTCGCTCCGGCGGCTGCGGGGGGCCCGAGCTCGGCCCCCGGCGCCCCGCATGCACCGGCCGCGGGGGGAAGAGGAGGCGGAGGAGGAGGCGGAGGGGGGGGGGAGGAAGGAGGGCGGGGGCGGGGCGGGACAAGCGCTTCACGGCCCAAGGGAGTCTCCGCGCCGCCTGCCCAGCTGCCCCCGGCGCTTCCTATCGGCGACGGCGGCTGCTCCCACGCCAGGCTCTGGCCATCGTCGCCTGCCCCAGCGTCGTGGGCACCGGGGACGCCGCCGAGCCCCGCGGCCGCTCACATCGTACAGCGCTGCCGGCTCACGGCGGTCGGCGGCGGGGCGCGACGAGGGCGCGGGCAGCCGGAGGGAGTAGGATGGGGAGGGGGGGAGGCGCTCGCAGCCAGCTCCAGCTCCTGCCCCCGCCGCCAGCGCCCGGGAGCCGCGGCCAGCACCATCCGCTCGCCGCGCCGCCCTGCCTCCGAATGGCAACGCGCAGCCCCGACGCCCGGCCGCGACGGGCAGGGGCGGTGCGCGCGCGCCACTATTGGCCGCCACGGCGGCAGCAGCTCGGGCTCCATTGCCCAGCGGGCCTGTCGCTCTCGGCTCTCGACCAATGACAGGGCGGCGCCGCGCGCTGGAGGGCGGTGCGGCGCGGCGGGCCCGGCGGCTCGGGAGGCGGGCTGGGGGAAGTGGGATGTGG
>JAVSBS010024682.1:24488-47788 GCA_033124195.1 Coracias cyanogaster | reverse complement strand
CGGGGCGGGGGCGGCCGGTCGCCCCGGGGGGCTCGGCGGTGGGGCTGCCCCGCTCCGCCGGGCTGCTGGGCGAGGGCATCGACCAGCCTGTGCCACAACAACAACAACAGAGAGAAAAAAAAAAAAAAAAAAGGAGGAAGCTCCGTTTTACAGCCTCACCTCTCCTCCCTCCCTTCAGCTCCCGGTACCGAGCGCTGGCAAAGAGAAATTTAAGAGCCTTGGCGTGTGTGTAGTGGCCCCGGCGGTCCGGGTAATGATTACCGGCGCTCCGGGTAATGATTACATCTGCTCCGGGGAGAGCGGGCGAGCGCTGTCCCCCACCCCGGCGTGAGGCTCTTTTCCTGCTTCGCCCCATGCATTTGTTGTGGCAGTTCGGATGGAGCTGGAGAGGCTGAATCTCCTCTCAAAAGTCGTCGCCTTCCTGCCTTAGCCAGGTGGTTTTCACGGTGTTTAAAACGGGGAGGTGTCGCAGAGAAAGCGGTGTGACAGCTTCCCGCCCGTCCTTGTGGCTGTTGAGGGTGTTTTCAGCGAGTTGTACGTATCTTTCTCTAGGAAATGGTTAAAAAGCTGTAGTAACCTCAGGTAAGGTGAACGGCCGTGTGTGCTGACCAATATCGCGACTGGGCGTGAGCTGTACAGAAATTCAGCAGAACTGAAGTTTGGTGAAACTCTGTTGCTGCTTGACTTTACCTGCTTATTTAGGAGCAGGTACGGAGACGGAATAAAAAGTTGCAATGCATGAGTAAACAGCCATGGAGTACTGAAATAACAGTAGTAGTTTTTGACTCACATATCTGAGATGGGATTGAGGAAGCAAACGTTTTACCCGGTTCTGCACATGGGCAGTCACGTTCGAGGCAAAATATTCATGATTGAGGAGTTGTAATTGTGTGTATTATCATTGCTGCAGTGCTTGGTTGGGATTTTTTTTTTTACTATCAAAATAGAAATTAAGATGGTTTTAGTAATTACATTCAGACTCTTAATTTTCCCCTGTTTCTTGTTTGCATGTTTGACTGTCTACTTATTGTTTCTTCTTTTACCTTCTAAATTGTGTTTTATAAATTCACTAGTTGTTATTGGATGCTCCTATTTATAAAATCAGGGGCTTAAAGTAGGTGGTGGTCAAATTAAGTCACATTTATTTACAGCCATATTTCAGGCATATGTTGTATGGTGATCTTGATATAATCCTAGCCTGGTTTTGGGAAAGATTTACTGAATCCTATGAATTTATTACAGTGCTGTGCATACATTTTAATTTTAGTAACGCCCTTATCCGCTTAATTCCTGTTGAATGATTTGGATTTGACTGTTTTGGTTTTCTGTGTAATTATTCTTTGCTCTGGATGAGTAAAATGGGAGATTATTTTACTAATTTGAAGCTGGATTCCTTTTAATTTAGGCTAATGTTTGCCAGCCATCAGGATTTCTGTACCTGTGGCAAGGCAAAACGTGTACATCAGGCAAAACTAATTTCATATGTAATCTTGTAATACAGAAAGATGATTCCAGACAAAGCTCTCCTTATGTCCACAGCCTTCCTTTGAGGAATACCGAGGAATCCTCAAAGAGGATGTTGCCTTCTGCCACGTCCCTCTATTCTGCTCTTTCTAGAAATGTTAAACAATCCCCAGCATTTTTTCTTAGGGGTGATGGCAAGGGTAGGGTCGATAAACAGTGCTGATTGCGAAGAGCTGCTCTTCCCAGTCTAGTTTTTTCCTTTCCAGCGTGACATATCTGTAAGGCAGGAGGTGCTGGGAGGGGCGTTCCTTTGTTATGTTGACACTTAAATCGCACTGATGGGTGTATTCTCCTCCAGGAATTTTGTGTGATTGAAGGGATTCCTTCAGAAGACGAATATTTTCTCCAGCTGTCTTCCTGCACTCTTACCCATGTACAGAAATAATTGCTTGGAAGATCTCTGTGTGTGCGCCTTTTAGGAAACCCTTGGATTGATTGTTACGTGGCTGTGGCTTTCTAGAAAAGAATGTTTCTGCAGAAGCAGTGTGTTTGTGGCGGTCCTGGCTTGTCACCGCACCAGCCGCTGCTGCTGACCTGTACACAGCACCCATGAAATACGTGGATGTGTGTGCTCGCATGTGTTGCATGGGTCTCATGCATGTTAATTGAATTAAGGCTGGAAAAGTGTCTTCTGTTTGTTAAAAATGAGCAGGATTGCGTTTTGTGATCCTATCTTGGCAAGGATGAGGAAGCCCTGCAAATAACCGAGCTCTCTTTCGGGAAGGTTTAATGTGATAAGGAAATAAAACTGCATTAGGAGATCTTAGATGTTCCAAAATACCCTTGTGGAGAATCAGGGTGGGTGCTGAAAAGGAGCCCTTTCTCTCTAGCAGCAGCTGCTTCTTCGTGTCTGAAGAAAGGTGAAAACTTGTGTGCGTGGAGGGAGGGGAAGGCAGCGCTTGCCGCTTCCCCTCGCCCGCTGTGGCCCCTGGGATGGCTCACCCATGATGCCCACCTTGCTTCTGCCTCCCTTAATGGATGGGTTTCGGGTGTCTTCATGCTTTGCCAGGGTAGCTCCTGGCCTGTGGCTGGTAACGTGTACCTGTGTCCAGCCCTCTGTGCCCTCTCGCTCAGCTTGGCTGCTGGCATTGCCCACCCCAAATGCTGTGAGGCTCATTTGTCTTTATTTTTTGTGTGTGGCAGCTTTGTGGATGTTCTTTTAATTGAAGTATGGCTTGCTTTCCTCTCTGTTGTTGTTGTACCTTGTATTTATTTTTACCGCATGCAACTGCATCTCAGAGGGGATATTTCTTCCTCTGGTGAGTTTGTGTGCGTGAGAGAGGGCTGGGGAGGACGCAGTACTGATGATTAAACAGCCAGTTGTAACGAGGATGTATGGATGCAAAGAACCCTTGTTTACGTTAAAGTTGTACCCGCTGACATAGTCTAGTCTGATCCAGTAAGCTTGCTATGTTAGGAAATGTACTGGGATAAAGTGTAACAGGTTGTATAATAAGCAGGTAATGTTTGCAGTGTTAGCCATTGGTGTTAATTTGCTTGGGTTTTGCTGCACTGACTGTGTTGTGAAATACATGTAATGTGCTATTATATCTGGGTATTTTCCGACATCGTTCAGTACATTTCGAATGTCAGTTCCGACATTTCGTTCAGTAAAGGCATTTTCAGTACGCAAAACAACGGATAAAAAGGGAATTTTAATTACTAAGAACTTTTCCATCATTAACCTCTAGGTAGTGGATGTATTTTGTATAGAAGTTATGCAGTGTTTATAATGTCTTTTTAAGAACTAATTTTATACCACGCAGTTAATTTTCAAGATCATTGCAGTTTAAGAAGTATTTTGTCTGTATTGCTCTACAAGAGAGAATGGAGAGCCTATGTGTAATTGTAGACATGCTGATTGGAGTGAGAATATGTTGAGAGGCTGTGAATTGGTGTAGATAAATACTAGGATGTAGCGTCAAAGAACTTAATCTGGTGTGTGTATATACTTAGTTATTTTAGAATTTTTTTACTGTTAAGGTGTACATGTTAAAAACAAACCAGAAAAGACTTGAATGTATGTTTGCTTTTTTGCTTTCTCTGCAAAAGCATGGTCTGTGTGCTCAGAGTGGACGTACATCAGATCCTAATTTGCACGCCTGCCTCCCTCTCTGTTACAAAAAGTGCTGGAGAGTATTTTTTGCCACAGGAAAGTAAGTAGGTGTTTTATTTATTATTTTTTTAGCGTAGTTGAAAGTTTGCTACTTGTCTGTTGGTGGTATTGCAGAGAGGGGCAGCCCCGAGGAGGGGAGCTCTGCTCCAGCCCCGCTCTTCATCCTGGGAAACATGCGACTGGTGCCCTCAGGAAATTGGTTGTAGCATGTGCCACGCTAATCCTCTACATGCTTGTGTCTTAAAACGCTTCCTATCCTCTGTAGGAGCAAGCGGTGTGGAGATCCAGCAGATGGTATTTCCATGGAGCCCTGTTGATGCCATGGATGTCGTATCCGGTTCAGTGGACCTGCCCACCCTGTGGTCGGAGGCTTTTTGTTATGCGTGCATCCTAATTGTTCTTTCTGTTGGCATTGTACGCAGACTGAAGAGGCTGTGCAGCAATGCAAATAGCCTTTCTAATACCTTGTGTATTTGCATTAGAATGGCTGCATAAATATTGCAGCACATATCAGTTGCTCTCTCTCTGCTTTGGCTGCTAGGCTTTAAAATGGGCTCTTCAGATCTTGTTCGTGGTTGGTAGTGCTTTGGAGAGGGGTTCTGAAGCGCATCTTGATTAAATAGTGAAGCCTGTTTGCTATGAGGTGCAATTTTAACTTATCCGTGTTCTAGGCTCCCACTCCTTTCAGCCCACAGGTTGGTACAGGCGCTTGGAGAAAAAAAAAAATTAGAGCTTGAGCAGTTTTTCACCAACTATTTCTAAAACCACTATATTTGGGATTGCAAAGCATGATTGCTTGAAACTTGGTTTTGCATTTATTTCCAGAAATCCCGTACATGTTCGTGGGAATATTTTATGCAAAAGGAATGCAAAATATTGTGCCACCATTGTTTTGATGTTGAAACACTTGGTGACTTATGACTAACTTTACCAGAAGCGCCCCAAATTTCATTTGAAAGTGTTGATACAGTGATGTGACCGAAAGCAGACACTCTTGGGGAACTGGTGGCAGATTGCCATCACCTATCTGTCAAAAGTTTGCTGAACAAAGTTGTGAAGCAGAACAGCGGTTAGTATCACTTACTTGACTCTTAGCGATTAGTAGATGCATGCAGACTTTTAAAAATCATCATAGAATGCCATCTTTTAAAGATTTGAATTCATTTATTGTAGCTACAGCCTTGTTAATGTATTGTGTCAGATCTTGGGAAAGGTGATATATTAAGCTATTATTTCTATTTTTTGGCTACTCAGTTTGCTCTGTCTTACATGGCTTAGTTTGTGAAAAACAGCAAGAAAGGTAATGTTGGTTTAGTATTTTAAAGAATATGTCAAAACCATGTTAGCATTTTTTTTTTTTTTTGTATTTAGATCTGTTTTTGGTGTTTACATCTTAGTAGGATATAGTATTAAATCAGAAATTGAAGAGGTGTTTCATGACAGTTTGAATGTTCAGAACGATCTATTGCTCTGGCAGGTTGTGTTGACTGGGGGGAAAAAAAAGAAACATATGTATTACTTTTATGAAGAAATACCTGACTGGCAGCCAAAAAGACCAGGGCTTGATATTTATTTGTAGCAGAGATGCAGCAATGGTTGTGGGGAGTTGAATTGTTCTTTTTTCCTTTTCCTTTTCCTTGCCTGTGTCCCAGTCATTGAAATCTTGGCAAATGGGATTTTGCTCCCTTTTCAGTATGAGGCTTCTCTCCTGTGACTGGCAGTAGTGGTGGTAACCTGTGTAAGTGTAGCACGTGAACTGTCCAGGCTTCTGTTTAATAAGATTTCTCATTGCTGTATTTTTGTTTGTTTTTGATGTTGAAAGTTAGGTTTTAATCTGTTTTGTAAAACACAACATGAATCGCGTTTGTTGATAATTGTCCTGGGAGGAGATTCTCATGTTGTCAAAACACTTAAAGCAAAAAAATACTCTTTTTAACCGTTTTAACTGTTGCATAGATTTTTTTTTTTTTTAAAGAAAAGACAGTAATGCAGTATGTCACTGTAACTTAAAGCTTGTAAGACACAGCTATGAAGGTCCTAGTAAATTTGCAGATAACTGTCTAAAGCTATACAGAGTGTAACTGCAGGTGCTGAGTAAAGTGCTTTGTGCCATGGAAGGGTTCAGGTTCTTAGCTTGAGTCTGTTTTTTCTTTCCTGTTATACCTAATCCAGCAAAATACTGAAGTTTGTTCCATCCTCATTAAAAAAAAAAAAAAAGTAATAATAATAATAAAAATGCTATGATCTCTCTACATGCCTCCCCCTCAACTCAACACCAAAAAACCCAAATCAACCCTCAGCTATCCAAGGCAAGGAAATAGTTGAGTAATCCTTATTCTCTTCCTAGAGCGAATTGGTGTATTTCTGAAATCATGATGGTAGAGTTTTGTCCTCTTTTATATTCCCATTTCCCCTCCTCGAGTCAGCCAGTGCAGAAAAGCAGAACTGTGCATTTCTTTAATTCTAAGGGATAACCACGCAGAGAGGAGTCGTCTTCAGATTGCTGTAAATGCCAAGTCTGGTTTAGAAGCATTTAGTTACACGGCGTCACTATGTGTAGCAGAGAGAAAATGACTTCACTAGCAAACTATATGGCTCTTGGAGGCATCAGGTGGCTTAATATGTAAACAAAAGTCCACAGCAGTCAAAAATAGATCTTTATAAAAAGAAATAGTGCAAAAAAGTGACCTTCTAAACAAGGAAGTGAAGGGCTACCAGAGAATCCATCTGTGTAGTCCTGCAAAATGCTGATTGTGGCAGAATATGAAGGACTTACCATGAAAAGCCATTTTGCTGTTGCTTCTGACATAGAGTACGTGACCTTTAAAAATGTTTCTTGTAGAGAAATGATTGTACAATCAAAAGGGTTTAAAGCCAAGAAAAATCCTATAAAATGTGCATAATTTGGAGTGATTTGCACAATTTTCTTATTGAAGGGATGAGTGGGTTAGATGAGGCCTGGGTTTTAATGTTCTTGTTAACATGCTGAATCTGTGACAATTACTTTTCTAGTAGATTTTATAATCTAATGGCTATTGTACAGTACTTGCAAACCCTAAAATATTTCTTATTAAAGAGAATTTCATAATACTGGCAATTACATGAGCCATTTAGATCATTTCCCTTCATGAAAAGGGAGATTTATATTAGTAAATAACATTAATTAAGATACCTGGGAACTTGTTTTTGTGCAGCAAATTTTGTTCTAAGTCCCTCTGACTCTTTTGAACTCTCAGACAGCATGCAGATGACGGCAGATTTCATGTTATCAGATTTGTTTTTCATAGTGGGCTACATAGTTGCTTTTTGGAATATTCAAACAATTGTTTGGCAGCTTTCTTGATAGCATATTGTGTGGTGGGCCTAGTTAGGAAGGAAACAAACATTTAAATATTATAGCTGTGAGTTGTAATTCACATAAAAAAAAATCCAGGCTGTTGTACTTATTATTTTTCCCATGACTTCATCCATAAATTTATTTTCTGTGTTTTAGGTCATCATTAGGCATGTTTTTACGGTAGTAATTTCTCTTCTCTCTTCCACGTAAGAAGTCTTCAGATAAATGTTGGCACTTATTTCTTGCATTTAAACTATATACTGTCTTGTCTTTTAAATCTGGCTCTTTGCAATCCATCTCTTTTTGAGCAGCCCTAAGTCATACCCAAACAGACACCGAGGTTTCAGTTACATGCTTTCACTGTAGTATCGTGTTTTCTTCTTCTTCTAAACTGAGATGCTGTTTATTGAACCAATTAGCTGTTGGGTGCAAGCCAGAACTTTCTCCTGAAATCAGAATTAATGAATAAACAAATTACACTGGAAGGGTTTATATTCTCAACGGGCAGTGACAGTTAACGCGTGACAAGGACACGGTTCGTCTCCTGCAGCCTCGGTGCCCGTGTGCTTCTGTGCCTATACTTGGTCCTGCCAAAATCAGTGGGGTAAACTTTTGAGTATGGATCACACGTTCACATCGTGTATTTGATGGTATGTCTGTCTTGGAATGTTTTTGAAACCATTCCAGCTCTTCTGTAGCCAGCAGATGGGATGCATACGCCTTCATTAACAAGCAGTTAACTCTGCTGGTACGACTGAATTTTCATCGTGTTCCGGGTCTCTGACTTGGCTCTTTCTGCATTCCAGCTCCCACTGTTTGTTCTGCTCTTGCTAAGAAGAAATCAGCACTAGCATTACATGCTCCTGCCCTCCTGTGGTAACGAAAACCTAAATGTTTTTCTCAAAAGCGGATTGTGTAAAAATAAAAGAGAAGGAGAGGAGAATAAGGAACTGTTTTTATTCCTCTGGAGCAGCTGCTTGCATCTCTAAGATGTACGTTTGCGTTTGGTGAAGTGTTCTGCTTCAAAAGCCCTGAGAAAACCATAGTCATTTCTGAACTTGCTGTTACAGTACCAAAAAGACCTTGTAGCCTTTTATAGCTTTGAATTAACCTTCTGGCCTTTTTACCTGGTGTACACTATCCCTTTTCCATTACAGTAGGGAAACTAAGGCACAGAAATTACAGGGAAGATTTTTAGCTGCAGCAGCAGTGTCAGTGGGATTGCTCTGCCTCTCCTGCTGTGAGCTGGGGGAGCTGAAACCCAGTTCCACCGTGTTCTTTGGAGCGCCCACCTGGCAGGGTGACCCATGCCAAGCTCACCACGAGTAAGGAGCAGAGATGGATCCCAACCCCAGACTCCTCGCTCCTTCCAGACAAGTGAAAGGTGGAGCAAGGCAAATAGGTGCAAAACTGTTACTGCTGTGCTATTTTTGTCCATAATGAAAGCTACGGAGAGTAACGTGTTAGATCTTTGAACATGCAGTATGATAACAAGTAGTTGTGTTGCCGGAAAGGATCCTGAAGTGGTTGATAGTTTCTTTAATCATCTTCTGTATTCATAATACTAAAAGAAAGCTTCCCTCATCTTATTTTCAAAGCTAATGGTGTGTATAAGCTATGGATATACAACTGCAGTCTCTTTAGGCAAATGTTTATGTGTTATTCTCAACATGTAAAGTCTTGGAACAAGAAATCTGTGTTTGTCACAGCTTTCACTCCTGTGACTTCCAGTGTTTACTGAAACTGTTTTTTTCACTTAAAACCTGCTTCACATTAGCAGGGAGACTTTCATAGTTTGCACACCGTTGATTCTTTGGGCCAGCTTGTTGCCTGTCTTTCAAAAATACTTAGTGTAAACTGATCAGCTGTATACCATGGTAGTCTGAAAGTATGCTGTAGAACTACTTCTACTGATTTTCCCCATTGTTTTGTTCTTTTGCAATGTCATTTTTGGTCCCTCTTAATCTTTGAAGCCACTTAACAGTAAAAAGCCACATTACACTCAGTTCCAACAAAAAGAAATGCTCCAGAACAAGTTTCTTTAATCTTTGCTGTAAATTTCTTATTTTGTGACACGGAAACAAGTTAACACAAGGCGCAAGAGTGTGTAATGCATGAAAGCTACTCATGGCTACTGCATGTCTGTGTCCCCTTATCCTGGGGCAGCGGTAGATGTACAGTCTCCATTCATCTTAACCAAGAGTATGTGTGTGCTGGGCCGGGCTTTCTGCAAGGGACTGCTGTGCTTCGACCCGTTGAGGGAGAGAGCGTGGAACGCTTGTATGTGAGTGCTACTTTTGAAGAGCTGCTGATTGTTATCCAATACTTTTTCTAAATGGGAATCTAATTATGATTTGAGCTTTCCTCCTGCGCGTTTTCAATGATAAAGCAGTGACTTGTTTGTCACTGAGATGAGAGCAAAGGGTGATAAGTTACAGAGAAAGTTCTGCAGGGCTTGTGTGTGGCTGTAAAAGCTCATGGGCTGAATTTGAAGTTGTCTGTTTTAGCACAGAGTGTAAAATGACTGCTCAGACCCTCTTCTCCCCATCCAGAGTAAGTTTTCTTTCCTCTCCAGGCAACTTACTCAAGCAACGGAAGGTGAGATGGGCAACAACCTTGGATATCTAGTTTAATTACAATTTTTTTATATAAATTCAGTGTTGTATAACCTGGTTTATTTACTAAATGAGAGACTAAGGAACTAGTTAGCAAGTTTACATTTATGGGGTTGTACTTTGGCTCTTCCACATGTACCGCAGGTGTGTGTATGTATTCATCCAGTACAAACGCGTGCTGCTTTTCAGTTACCAAAAGTAAATGAGCAGAACTTGATCAACAGAATAGTACTAATGCTGGAAGTGTTACTTTTTGCCCAGTTTTTGACCACTTCTCAGGTGGCTGCACTACTGTGAGGTTTACATTGATCCATTATAGAGATAATAATTTCAGAACTCCAACACTTAGGATCCATTTGGATTCCAATTTTCCTTGCTGCCAAAACTCTGACCAGCTAGCAAGCAATGTAAGTTCTGTTATCAGTCAGATGGGGAGCGAAATTGGTTGTATGGTCCTTTTTCTTCATCTAATGGGACCGCGAGCACTTCAAATCTGAGAGTACTATTTGGTTTATGATTATTGTTAATATGCAGCTTTAGCACTGCCTGGTGCTTGCAGCCTAATGTAAATAAAATATCCCAGCTTGAAAAACAGTGACAAAATGAAATGAGTTTTTCTGATATGAAAGCTTAAACGTGATCACAGAGCAGACTAATTAAGCAGTGCAAAGAATTTGGCTCTTTTAAGTCAGGCTTTTCATTTGCCTGTAAGGTTCACTTTTTGGTACGAAGTGTTCTGATATGCTGGCATGGTTATACGTGTACCATTATAAGTGAGATATTACAATAACAAAAAAAAAGTGGGAAATTACTTTGCACTGTTTGAAGTTCACCGGATTCACTTGTGGATCAATCCCAGCTATATTTGGATCCTTCTGGTGGCATGTAGTGGTTCTTGAAGAAGTAATGTGGCTTTTATGCAAGTCTTTTAAAATTTGAAACAATATCTAGAAATAATAACAAATTGAGAGCTACTGATGATAATACAGGTGAAAAAGAAATTTTAGCTAGAACAGATGGTATTTTTTTCAGCTTAATTTAGATTTGCTGCTTTATTTCTCTTTTTAATTTATTTTAAATAAGACTTGAAGATTTAAGCATGCTCATGGTAACAGTCTTGCTCTCTAGAAATATCTGGGTTTATTTTCCCCCATTTTTAGGGAAAGTATTTTCTTTGGGCATGATGTATCCCATAAGCTAATCAGTATTCTGTTGATTCAGTGTTTGAAAAACTATTTCAAAGGGAAATCCAGGAGATGCAGAGTTGATGGTGGGGTACGGCTGTAGCTTCTACTTCTTGTTAAAGCATTGGTGCTAGCTCTCCTAAGACAGCATTTTAGTTGCTGTGTTCTTAATCGTTAGATTGCAGTGAAAACACTGATTTTAATGGCTCAGTAAAAACCACGTAACCAACCTTGTTTGTATTTTCTTGCAGTAGTCTCATACTTTAACGTTTTTCTTGGGTGAACAGCTGATCTTCCTACTGTAGTTGCTTTAGTGGAAAGATTCAGGTGACCTCTGTTGGCTTCATGCTTGCTTTTTGAGGATAAGGACATGTGCAAGTGTTCTGAAGCTTCTCATGAAAAGGGAACACTATCACTTAGCTGAAGTAGTAAAACTTGACATTCTTATTTTATTTTCGCACTGCACTAAGTAATGATTTTGTTGAAAAATAATCTAATTTCACTGCTGATTGAGTTGCTTGTGTGGGGTTTTTTTTCTGTCATTGCCTGGGTTGTTTTGAGAGTGCTCCCTAGTTCTGTGCCTGTGTTTGGGAGCTGTTTATTAGTATATGAATACAGATCCTAAAAATAGTCATCAAATGCAATTACTATTAGCAATTATTTCCGATCCCAGAGGGGAAACCCCAATAGGTGCAGCCTGTACGGATCTTCTTTTGCCCCCGGGGTCTGCAGGAGTTCCAGTTTTTCAGTATACTCGATTTGTAGTATTATTTAAATTGGTTGCTGATAGTTGGTAATTGAATCTCAAATTTGGAGAAAGATCGAGCTCTAATTAACTGATTTCTTTTCCATAGATGCCAGGGTTTCTTATGTTGACCTAATGTGTGGAGTGTGAAACAAACATTTCCTTCTTGCTTTTTCTGATCTCTCACAGACATTGAAAATGTGACGTTTGTGGTGCCATGTGCAGGTATCTGAAATCTGATGTATCGTCACGTGAACTCTGTAGGGCTTGTTCTTAAACAAAGCTCCAAGCCTTTTAAGCTTAATTTTAAAACTGATCATTTTTTCTGTTCATTTCTGCTGAAGTTATTTTTATGGATACCTTTAATTTGTTTATCTTGAATTTCTTTGTCTTGCTCTCATTCACGTGGAAAAATACCATCTAATAAATGGTGAATGTTAGTAATTTCTGTTGCATTGTAGGTATTTTTGTTTCTATTTAATGTTCAAGCTATTTTATCTTCGTTAGCAGCTTCATATATTCTATATGTAAGCAGGAATACTATGTTGGAGTATGCAGGGCAGCATATATTGGTAGCAGTCCACAGGCCAGAATTGCCTTACAGGGCCAGTTTGCTTCCTTGTTCTGAAGGAGGGGTGGAAGGGCTATTTGGGCAACAAATACTTGGAGCACTGAGCTTTTTCTTAGATATCACTTTGCCGTCTAATAATGCATTATAATACATGCTAGTACCATAGCCAAAGGATCGAGGGGATAGACTGTTTTCTAGCAGATTCATAAAGAGTTACAGTGTGACTGTACGTATAAGAGAAGAATTGGACCCACAGAAACATCCCTTGAAGATACCGCATTCTTCTGGGGAGAAATGGAAGAGCTCTTGAATGAAAATGATAGTTTATTAATAAATGCTAGGAGTAGGAAAGAGGTGGCACTGTGTGACATGGAGTATGCTGAGTGCAGCCTGCAGGAACGAGCCCTGACTAGGGCTCTGGTCTGGATTCAGTGCTAATGCTATTTGCTCTGTAAAATAAGTTGGAGGTTGGTTGTGAGAGAAGCGAGCAATGATGTAGTATCACCTGCACGGATCTGATGTGAGGAATTTAGGAGTCAGAGGACAAGCACACAATGTGCCAAACAGAGGCCGTAATTGAAACCTCTTTCTCTGTCATGCTTCCAACTGGTAGCCCTCTCAACCACAGATCAAATTTAGCCTTAGCAGGCAAGAATCATTTTGAATTAAAATTTCCTTGCTTGCATAATGTCTGAATTTGATTCCCATTGGATGCTGATTTAATACAAAATAATTTTATGTGTATCTGCATTTTTTAAAAAAATAAATTCAAAATGTATGTTTATAGCATTTAATTATGCTTTAATATGAAGCCAGTGCTGATAATTGTCAGATCAATTGTTACTCACTCTCCGTGTAAGAGTTACAGAAGGTTTTGGTTTGGTAGGAATTAGTGTGATACAGACAACTGGTATTCAGCTCTTCAGATTGCAACTTCTTCTCCACCTTCTGTTTGAAGAATTATTGTTAGAGAATGAAGAAGGGGAGGAAGGAGGAATCCTGGGGGAGAAGAGCTACCCCCATTTGCACAGCCTTATGTCCAAGAATCACAGGAGCTGGAGGCTGGTAGGGAGGATAAGGTTTCATCAGACACATGCTAATCCTTCATCCCAGGGTGAGAATAAAAGACTTGATGTCATTTGTCTGTTTCTTGCATCAAAGGGAGGGATGGGACAGGATGGAGGAGTACAGTGCTGGCATGTTGCGCCATGCTGCAAAGGCTGTGTATGCTGAGAAGGTGGCACTGGCTGAGTCCCGTTGCAGGGGACACACCACTTCAGGCTCTACTCCACTGTCTTCTCTCATTCTGTTGTCCTACCCATCTGTCTGCTACTGCTCTTTGGTCATTATTCCTATACGTTGTCATACTTGTAGTTCCTTGCAGTCTGTACCCTGTACTTCTGTCTCACTTGAGGTGACTGCTGGTGGTTGTCATCTCTTTTACCTGTACCTGTGCTTGTTCTCTCTTTCTGATGATTTTTGTTTTCTTTGGAAGTGTCATTCTGTGATTATTATTTTTTTTTTCCCCATTCCCACTTTTTTTGAGAATGGTTATTAAAAAAAGAACAAACAGGCAAATATTTGTTAAAATTGGTTATTTAACTTATTTGTTAAACTAATTTGTATTTTTTTATTTTTAGAGGCTCAGGTGCCTCCCCAGCATTTCAGTTTCTTTTTTCTTTCTGTTTAGGAGCTCTTATCTCACTTCCTTGGATATTCTCCTTGTGTCCTCACACTGTTCATCTATAAATATAGTACTGATTTTGAACATATTCTTCTGGAGCATATTGTCATAGTAAAATTTGTTCGGTCCTAGTTAGTTTGTGAGTCTGTATACCTTTTCCAAGTGCTTTCTGCATATGTCTAATACTTTTTGGATTACACTTGTTTTGAAAAGGGCTAATTCTCTTTTAATCTGGATTACTTCAACCTGTATTACTTGTTTGAATGTCACTTCGGTGGTTGAAGTGCCCATTCCCTTGCCCTGTGCATCAAAGCAAAAATCCAGGCTCCATCACTCTGGCGAGCCATGCAGTGGAGGTTTGGTGCGGTGTAGGGACATGCTGCAGGAGCTGAGAGTTCTCGCCTCCGCGTAGCTCGGAGAGGAGCAGATGTGGGCAATCCAAATGGAGTGAGTCACCTCTTCTCAGCTCACACTGGGTAGTGCAATCCTCTGGTCCATTTATTTAATACGTACAGATTTTGCAAGGTACAAGTATCTGGAGACCAGCAGGTCTGGTGAGGCGCTGTGTTCTGCCTGAGCTAGTGTAAAGGTTGCATTTCTCTTAGTCATTTATCTTGTAACTTTTAAATGTGCAGAAACAGATTTCATGATTCCGTACTGAGTTACTTAGACATTTATAAATGACATCTGTTTTTTGTCTAAAAAGAAGGGCAATAAGGTGCAAGAATGTAATTCATTATAAATAAGCATACAGTACGATTTAAAAAAATTATTATTTTGCTGGGATAGTGGTATGAACTTTGTTGTAGCTCTAAGCTCACCTGCTTTTTCATCAGTTTTTCCAGAATTCCATTATCTTAATTTATTAGAAAGGGGCAAGGTAAAAGGCTTATTATTGCATCATATTTGTACAGTATTGTTTAATTCAGTTTGCGTGTCTAAATTTTTTTCATGACTTTTTTGAAATTAACATTGCTGCTGCTTTCTACCTTTACAGTACACAAGCCTTTCAAGCATGCTAAAGCATATATTATCCAGTTGATTTTTGGCAAGCAGAAATAATGTTTTTTACTATTTCTAGTAAAAATGTCATTGAAGACCTTTTGTTTCAAAGGCAAAAAGGATGCCTCATTTGAACAGATTTTGAAGAATCTGCTTGGAAGGCATCATAGTGGTTTTCTTTTTTTTTTTTTTTTTTTTCTTTTGAAGGAAAACATCTTGTTCCTGTGAAGATACTCAATTTATCATGCGTTTTCCAGAATTGTTTGTATATATGAAATAATCTTTCAATGAGGCTTCTAGAGATGAGCAGCATGGCATTCAGCGCCATTTGGAGCCATTTGAGTGTCAGGCTGGGGCTTAAGGGGTTGTGTGGGTCAGGCTCCAACAGCAGGAGTGAGCAAAGAGTATTCACGCCAGATCGGGACCTTACATGGTTTTTCATATGAAGGTGAACAGAGCTTGCTTTCTCTTCCGTGTTTGTTTCAGTTTTATCTTCTATCCTGGGAAAGAAATCTCTGGGATCCTCACTGGAATCTGTAAGAATGTGGATGAACTTGCAAGAAATTCAAATAAGGTTATTCTTCTTTTACCTTTTTTTTTTTTTTTGTAATGCTAATGCATTAAACCTTGATTGGGGAAAGAAAACATGTAAAAACAGAACAAGTATACTCTAAGAAATTATTTGCAGTATTAAGCAGTCAAAATTAGGCAGGTGTGAATGAGATGTCTTCTGGTGCTTAAGGTGACCATGCTTGTCAGAACGTGTTTAATACACCTCCATTTACTACATACGTCTGCCTTCTTTAAGACCTCTTCTTCAGTGCAGCGTGCAGGAGCAGTGTTTTGTTGACTGATCACTGCCTCAGTGATTTTATATCTGTCATATTCTTTTATGTGGAGTTTCTTACCAGCTGCTTCTTGCCTGGCCCCTGTGCCCACCAGCCTCCTGTCCCCATTCTTGTTCCAGCTCCTGCCTGTTGTTCCCTTCCCCATATTCTTCAGCTTGCTTGTGCTCTGGGAGCTTTTCTCCTCCATGCAGCTGCTGTGACCTTATGGAAGGTGGGGAAGATGGTAGGAGGGTGCCTCAGCTGGGTAGGAAAGGCCTGTTCAGCCACTGTGTGTTTGACTTGATTTGTGGGAATGACTTATATCAAAAGAAGTTGGCATGTATGAGTCGAGGAGGTGAAACAGGCTCAGGGTTTACTCAGCTTTTTGTTGCCAGAGGGATTCCTCGCAGTTTCCTTATTCATGGTTTCAGTGTGTCCAGGAGTGAATATGCGGTGAAATTCAATGTGGCACCAGACATCTTGACAGATTTCAAGCCCCTAACCTAAACCAAAAATGTCATAGTTACAAAATCGGTGTTAAGATTGCCTTTGACTTGAACAAAGCAATGTGCTTTTGCCAGCTATCAGTCTTGTAAACAGCTGAACCAAATAATCTTACCTTTTCCCTCTATTCTCATGGCCCCTCTCCACAGCCCCGAAACAACCCCCAAAACCCCAAGGGCTGGCAGGCAGCTGCTGGTAAAAGTCAGCTTTGAGGAGTGAAGTCTAAAGTTCAGCATGATTGAGAAGCCTTTGCCACAGAGCATTGGCTGCATGTAGCTGTATACAGCACTACTTGAATCACCTATAGCATGCATCTAATTGCTTAAATAACATTTCACTGCTTTATGTCATGTTTAATTCTGTTTTGCTCACAGTGGGGGAAACACTTGAAAGCTTTGAAAAAGGCTTGGGAGCAATTTTATTCTTCGTGACTTTATCAGGTTATATAATGAGCCTACATTTCTATGGTACCATTGGTTTATGAAGTTCCCCAAGGTATTTTGAAGTTGCTTTGGCTCCTCCAGCTGTGGCTGAGCATTGCTTCAAGCAGGGGTGCAGGATGGTGGCTTGTCCATTGCAACGTGGGAGTTGTTTAACTGTGTGCAGGAATGCAGCACAAGAGGGTATGGACACGGAGGGAATAAAGCAAAATCTGGTTGAAACTGCAGGGAGAACCTTGGTAGACAGAACGTAATTAAACTTAGGAATACATGTAGTGGTTAATAACGAGAATATAGCTGGAGTGGACACATATTACAGGAAAAATACTGTTTCTCTTCAGCAGTTTGTAGTTCTTGTGTCTGAATAAGAATACTCCGAGGGTTGAAGTGGTCCATCACATCATGTTTAGGCAAATGTTTATTGGGAAAAAAAGAAACGAGAGTATTTTAACTTCCATTCCATTACCTGAAACATAGCAGTTTCTGTGTACTCTTTTTCTATCTATATGCTAACTTGGTGGGGATTGGTTTGCTTTTACCAGGTAAAATGCATCTATCTGAAAGGGTTGGATTACAAAACCAAACAAAAAACCCTCACTGGAGAAATATTGGTTAAGTAGTAATGGGGGAAGATGTGTAGATCTTTTAAATTGTTTTTCATTCAAAATATTCTAAATTTGTTTTGATTTCGTGTAATATTTAAATATGTAATATAAACTTTTGGAAAAATATGCCATCCTAAAGAAAACAACTCTGGCTGATCATTGTGCAGTTCTCAAGTAAAATTTCTTTTAATTTAGTTGTAATGAAGCTGAAATTTGCACTTAAATTGGAGCAAATTTGATTCCAATTATGGTTGTTATCTTTTCTCTGTGAAAAATGCTGATCTCTTCAAGGAGATACTTATTTTTTGAGATCAGGTCAAATGCAAAATATGTTAATAACTTCTAAAAGTGAGGACATTGGAAACTTGTGGGTAAATATGTATTTTTTGGACATCGCTGGACACTTGTATATCTTCCAAACTCACATATGTTACTTGGAAAGTAAATGTTATTGCATATATTCTTTTCTGTACATTAGTTATATTTAAACTAGGTGTTCAATAAAACAAATATATCCAGGCTTTTCTAATTTTATCTGAAGATCAAGAACTGCAAGTAATCTTAAGCTAGAAAAAAATTGAACAGGGGCCAGATATTGTGCAGTGCTGAGCTGCCATATGTAGTTATTGTGGCTTTGTCTGCTAGAACATAGAAGGTAAAGAGTCATTGCTGCTTTTCATGATCAGAGTTGTGTTAAAAGTGCATTTAAAATTGATTTTTAGACTTTTTTTTCCTACCATAGTAACACTCTGCAAAGGAATCTTGTGACTTATGTAGTCACTAATTATGGTCAGAAAATTCAAGGGACTCAGAGTCATCTAGCACTAAATTTTGTGAAATTATTGTAATTATTACAGAAAAGCATGTTGAAGAAGATGAGCACATTTAATGTGTCGATTTCAGAGACAAAGAAACCGAGAGAAATGCTACAATAAACAAGTTTTTTCCTTTTTTGCTAAATAATTCTGTGTTGCCGTTTAGGAGCCAGGGTAAGATGCTGCCCTAGATAGTACTAGAGCAATGTTTTATTTAGCTGAGATGGGATTTAGTATGTCATTTGTCCCAATTTCTGTAGGATCAACATAGTTTAAGTTGTTGGTAATATAGATAATTAGTAGATAATATATTACTCTGTTGTCGCTTTGTGTGTTTACTTTCTCTTCTGCCCTTCATTCTTGTTTTGTTGGGTTTTTATATGCTGTTTTCTTTGCTCAGAGGAAGTAATGAATAAAAGAAAAATAGTTGATGCTGGCTTAAAGTTTGCACCATTTTTGGTGGGACCAATGCCATTTTCTATTAAATTTGTAAAAAAGCTGCGTGTGGCAGGCTCTGCTCCCTTTGTTTATGGGAACAGCTGAGTGATCCGAATGATAGCGCCTTGGTGCTGTGTAGTGGGGACAGTGAAGTTTTCTAGTGGAAAGTTTTTGCTACTTCAGGATGATCTTTATTCAAGGGAGGGTATTGGGTAGATTGGGAGCAGTTGGTCTTTCGAAAGGTTTTCTGCCACTATAGGTGCAGAATTTGTATAGTCACAGAAATAACTGGATTTTCCTAGACTAGAATGTCCATTTAGAATAACCTTTTTTAGGTGTATGTAGTTACTAGGATACGTACTAAGACCAGGAAATTTGTTTCATCTAGGAAGTTAGGATTTTTCAAATTTCATGTATTATGCAGGATTACATGGTCTGCTGATACAATGGGTTACCATGGAAACAGAGACATGCAGCCCAAAAGGTACATGCTGGGGGGCCACATATGCAGAAAGTACCTTTTTACATATTAAAATAAGCTGCTGCATGGAGTTAGTAGTGTTCTTTGTACTTGCTCTTAAGAGTCTATTTCTACAAAAGCATGAAACATTATTTTATAACTTGGCCAAAAGTAGTGGGTTTGTTCTTTTTTTTTTTTTCTGTAAAGGAGAAAAAGAGAATATGCTTCATAAAAATAATGTTGGAGCACACAGAATGAATCACAGCATGTATATTTTTGTACTTGCTATATGAGTTCAAAGGCAGGGCACAAAAGATTATTTCTACCCCCTCGGAACTTAAGGCATAGGTGACTTTCTGTCTGCTAGCATGGAGCCTTTTTGTCATGATAGATCTGGACTTTGGTATGTGACCTAGCATTTAGCACTGTGAAGTACTTAGCAGCAAATCTGGTGACCAGTGGGTGAAAAGATGGATTTGTAGGCTTCAGAACAGGCATGACATTCACATGCCTGTGCATTTGCCATGGAAGGGCACGGTTGTGTCAGAAGCCAGGATGGGATGGCCTGGGAGATATTCCTGGTTCTGCAAGCATAAAGCCAGCAACCTCCAAACACCTTTTGAAACTGATTTGCTTATTTATAGTAACTTCAGCTTTAATTGCACATAGGTTTGTATTAGGTGCCTACAGTTACAGATGTGTCTGCAGATTTAAGAAACCAAAGTAAAGCATAAGTAAGCCTTTAGAAACAGTCTAGTTGTCCCCACGGTCCAACGCTTGTTCAGTTGTTCTCTCAACCTCAAGGTTTCGCTTGAATGCGAGATCAGGTTATGCTCAGCTGTTCTGCAGCCATGGAGGCAGCAAGCCGGCAGGTCTTGGCTGCAGTCCTTTGGCAGATGAAGATACGCTGAAGGGCTTAGTGGGCTGTTAGGTCCAGGCTTCCTCCCTGACCCAGCTGCAGAAGCTTGGGCTGTGCATGCGGGGAGGCAACAAGCCACTCCCTCAGTATGCGAGGGGATTAGTGGGGAAAGTGGGGTCACATCCAGATATATTGAAATCAGGCTAGACTGATAGTCTGTAAATTACCATCTGCTGGCCGTTCATTTACAGGACCAAGATGAATTTAATGGTCATCCTCTGTTGAACAGGCCAGCCATGGCAGACTGGCACTGGGAACCAGTACAACAGTACTGTGCTGCTGCCATCCACCGTCCTGTACTCTGAAATAAAGGAGTTTCCTCCCCAAAGAAGAGAAAGTATCTCGCAAGCATATTTGAGGAGCACTACTTCTGCCAAGATAGACTAGGCGGTGTTTTTGATCTCTGGCGGTGCGATGGCCGGTTGTTCCCCTGCTGTCTCCTGCCTCTGAATGAGGTTTTGTGTTCGGAGGAGCCGAGCGCCCGCCTGGCCACTGATTCAGCACTTTGCTCCCAGCTGGGCTGCCCTGGCTCCGCGCAGAAGCTGAAATGCACTTACGCAGATGAAAACTCTGTAGGTCAGATGTTTGAAGCTAGCAAATTGTAGGAGAGAATGTGCTTTGTTTGCAAGTGACTGGTTGGCTTAATCTGTTTGGGTTTTGAAATGAAAGTAGTGACTGACTTTTTTTTTTTTTTTGCATATGTAGTATTGAAAGCCGTTATAACCACTGGGGTATTGGAAGTCGTTATAGCTGCTGAGGCTGAGCTATAAATTTCATCCATCGCTTATTGACGTGTTCATGTTTGTAGCGTAGCGGGATACGAAATGTTTTCGATATATCCCATGCTGTTCTAAGTAAAAGCTAAATACTCTAAGAAGGCAGATTTTTGGTTCTGTTTGTTGTTTGTTTGTGAACAGGCGTTGCTGCAATTACTAGATAGCGTTTGAACTCTGCCTTGTTGTTTAAAAGCCACCCATGACTGACTAATCAGAATTTCCTAGATCAGAATTACAATCTCAAAACATTTTCTTATTTATTATGTAGTGGAAATATTGTCTGCTTACTCCGGAGTGTCAAGTATGAGTAGATTCCTTACTACTTTGTCTTGTTTAATATTTGGAATGATCCTTTTCTGTTATTCGGGTTGAAAAGCCCTAGGCATAGTATGTGCCTCTTTGGGTGAAGTTTAGTACAAACACAGAATGAAAAGAAAAATCATTCCTGTTTCATGATATAAAATCGTGCATATAGTAAAGAATTTTTCTGGCCTGCGGCTTTCCTGCTACCTTACAGAAGTAGTAAGATTCTGTTTTATTTGAGTGTAATGTATTAGGCTGTAGTGAAAATGATGCCTTAGATATCACATGCTCAGAGTATTAGAAACGTTTATGATTTAAAATGCCTTTTTTGTTTTGCTGAAACACAGAACAGGAACCAGTAAGTGTTTAAGTGGAGCTATAAAATGACCTTTTTTAAGATGATGTGCCATGATAATTTGCCTTTGGCAGAAGAGACTGCTGTTGGTTAGCCTAAATACTTGAGAGGGAAACATTTGAGCAGTAGGAGAATATTTTTATTTCAATTTAGAATTTTTTTCTTCAAACATCTTTGTCAACATACAGGAAAGTTTCCTATACTTGCAAGTCACAAGACACGTAACACATTCTCTGAGAACTGAGGGATTGCTGAGAGTAACTCAGCAAGAATGGCCTCTTCTGGAGGAGTCCCACTGCCACCTTGGTGCTGGCTTGAGGGGACCTTTGGCCATTCCTGCTGAATGGCTTCGTCCGGCACCTGGGGTTTTGTCACCCCACCATCCCAGCACTGGTTCATCCCTGGTGCCGGTTGCCTGCTTGAGAGTTTATTCACATAAAATAGAAATTAAAAGTTGTAGCTGGAGGAAAGTCTTTACTAAGCTGTAAACTAACAGTAGCAGGGGATTTTCTTTTTATATATATTACTTTTTGTTTTAGGTAGTAAAGTTGCTCCGCAGTAGTGGGTAGAAGACAGTTAAGTGTTTTACAGCCTTCTGTGAATAGCAGTCAAGTGAAATACTTTACCTCAAGCCTCATATTGTATTAGATAATGACCAGGAAGCATCAGTATTTATATTACCAGGTTGCTGGTGATTAGTTTAATATTATTCTTAGAATCACAGAGGTGATTGTTTGTACATTACCATGTTTTTCATTAAACATTTATTGCATAAATATTTTGGGTTCTGTTCAGAGTAATTGAAATCTTTTTCTAATGACTTGTACGTATAAAAAAAAAACCCAACCAGTAAAATAGACAAGGTTAATGCGTTATTCTTTTTCAGGCAGCTAAGGAAGGTGATACAGTTCAGGCTGAAGTTGTTTGTGTTTCCAAAGTTTCAGCAATTACAGTTGACAGACAAAAATAAATACTTCTGGATTATGTTCTCCAGGCATCAGAAGGAATGAATTAAAACTCTGGTGCTGGTTATTTATAGCTATTTACAAATATTTTACTTTAATATTTGGAACAGGGAAGAGATTATTTTATTAACTTCTCTAGAAGTTTTATTTTCGTTCCTAAGTTGTGCCAAGCAAGCCTTACTCAGTTTTCCAAGTTCTCCAGCATATAATAGTTAAATGTTTTTATGTCAACTAATACTGACAGGAAGTCAGTTTGAACAGCATTGGAAAATGGAAGTAGTTGGCAGAACTGGCTAATTTCACTGAATTTCCTTTTGCTAAAAATATCTCTAAAAGAAGCTCTCCTTTTGAGATACAATGAATGCTTGTTTGACTAGATTAGAATTGATAATGACTCTTGTCCTTTAACCAAAAGGGCTTGAAAAATATGAATAACCTTTTGAAACATATTTAGCTTCCTCTGTAGTATATGTAATGATGCTCATGTCCTCCAAAAGTTTACATACATGCTTAGCTTGATGTATGTGAGTAACCCTGAATGATCTGCAATAGAAACAAAAGTTCTGTAGAGCTGCTTATGTGAATTTGAGCATTTTATTTGTATATGTGTTGGTAGGATTAAGGAGTTCTGAGCGTAGTTGCCCAGTTGGGTTTTGTCTCAAAACTGTCATTAATGTATGAAATGGCAAGACTTTAGTCTGCTGACTGAAAGCATACAGCATCAAATATGTATTCTCATTTATATTGCATGTAGATATGTTAAAAATAATGTCAGATAGGTAGCAGTGGCAAATATTAGAAGTTATAAAATTCTATAAATAGGATGAGTTTCATATAGTTGTTTAGGTCCTGTGGTGGCTCTGCGTTGCAATACAAGAACAACATACTGTACTTGTAAGACAACCTAGAACAGTTGTTTCACAAACTTGGCCAGTTTGGGGGAGGGTAAGTCAGCGTCATTTAGCTAGGAACACTTGTTGCTTGGACATCTTTCACTTGGGGGAAGATTGTGTGGCTTGTAGGAAGAGACAGGTTTTCTCTTGAATTATGCAGAATCACAGAGTGGTAGGGGTTGGAAGGGACCTCTGGAGATCATCTAGTCCAAGCCCCCGCTG
>JAVSBS010024682.1:10720-22044 GCA_033124195.1 Coracias cyanogaster | reverse complement strand
ATTTCCCCTCATCCTATCATTACTAATTTGAGAATGAATGAATATGTTGTGCAAAGCGTGCGCTGTTGTGTTCTCCGAGCACATTTATAGTCAGGGGCAAGCACACATAGCTCAACTGTGCAATTAAAAATAGTTACTTGAGCTTTGCTAATGAATGTTTGTATTTCTAGTACTTGCTGATGGCTTAAGGATGCAAAGTATTATTTAACTGGTTTTGATTAAGATCTTTATGAACTTGTGCAGAAGATGGAATGCCCGGACAACAACAGAGCTCCTGTGGAGGTTTTCAGTGTATTTTCACAGCTCAGGTGACTGGGAAAGCCAGATACTCTGAGATACAAATTTTCTTCATCAGTGAATGCTTCCTAACAAGCGAAAGTTGATTCTAGGCTAAAAGGTGGGCTAGTGTGGAGACATGAAATTACTGTTGCCATTGATTGACCATTTATTTTCTGCCACAAAGATACATTCAGAAGCCTCCACAGCATTCAGAATCATGAAGTTCCCAGGCAAGTCATGTATTTTGAATTGAATTGTTGACGCAAAACTACTTTTCTATGATGATTTTGTGAAAATGTAAATGGGGCTCTATAGGTTTCCGATTTCTGTTCACTTATGAGGCTGAATTATAGTCATTGAGGGGGAAAATTCAAGACACTGTCTGGAGATACGTTATATCCTACTCTCATGAGAAATTCCTTCATACTTTTGATTGTCTTGAATCATAACAATACTTTTTCTGAGCTTTCAGTTGACTGGCTCCTTTTGATAAATAGGTTTATTTTTAAGATCTATGTGTTTTCTTCTTCATGTAAAGCTGGTGACAAGGTCCTGCTCGACATGAAAAGCAGAGACCTGTGGTTCGGAGCTGGTCAGAAGGAAGATCTCAAAGTGAAGTATTTGTGTTACAGTAGTGTATTAGATTTCATGGTAAATCAAATTGAGTGAGACACTTTTATGCTGAAAGACACAGCCTGTACAGGTTTGTTTGAAGAAGCAGACACTTAAAATTATAGCAGATCTTTATTGGCTGATTGGGTATGGAGGGGAGAGAGAATATTGATGTTGATGACCAGAGTGTTATATGAAGAGGTAGGTAAGACATAAGATGGTGAGTTAAAGGCTGTACTAAAGGCAGTGTTATGTTTAATAATTGTAGTTTTTCTTTCCTGATATATACTAATTGCTATAGCTCTTCTACCACAGCAGGTCTTCTGAGCAATGTGTATAGTATTTTTGTTTTAGCACTGTTTTTTTCACTGACATTTGAACGGAAAGTCAAATCATTAACCTGATTAGTGAGCACAGGCTTAATCTAGAAACATTCAACATTTAACTGGAAGTTAAGTTTTATATTTACACTAACTTTGGCTTCTCTTCTCTCTATATTACAGAAATACTAATACGGAGCATTTGACCTTCTACTCTGTACAGCTAAATCTCCTTATATCAGGATTAGGAAAGAGTGCCTTCAGAACCAGTATGTAGCAAATGGGTATCATACCTCCGAAGCTCCTCCCTTGGTTCAACGCTTGCATGTTTTAAGAATCCTTGTCGCCTCAGCAGTGAATTGTCCTTGTGAGCTTCAGAAACGGATTTCATGTGGTACTTGCTAAACATTGAGTCACCATGAGTAGTAATTTAGGAAAAGAAAAGGACTGTAAAGAGAAGGATCCAAAAGTCCCATCGTCAAAAGAAAGGGAGAAGGAGGCCAAAGCCTCTGGAGGATTTGGGAAAGAGAGCAAAGAAAAGGAGCCTAAGACCAAAGGGAAAGATGCCAAAGATGGAAAGAAGGACTCCAGTAGCACACAGCCTGGGGTAGCTTTTTCAGTGGACAATACAATAAAAAGACCTAATCCAGCCACAGGTACCCGCAAAAAATCCAGCAATGCTGAAGTGATCAAAGAGCTAAATAAATGCCGGGAAGAGAATTCAATGCGCTTGGACTTGTCCAAGAGGTCTATACACATGCTTCCATCAGCTATCAAAGAGCTAACGCAGTTAACAGAACTTTATTTATACAGTAACAAACTGCAGTCCCTACCAGCAGAGGTGGGCTGTCTTGTGAACCTGATGACACTGGCCCTGAGTGAAAACTCACTTACCAGTTTGCCTGACTCTCTTGATAACTTGAAGAAATTGCGCATGCTTGACCTGCGGCATAACAAACTTAGAGAAATCCCTTCGGTGGTGTATAGGCTAAGCTCTCTCGCCACCCTGTACCTACGCTTTAATCGTATAACTACTGTGGAAAAGGATATCAAAAACCTGTCAAAACTCACCATGCTTAGCATACGAGAGAACAAAATCAAGCAACTACCTGCTGAAATTGGTAAGCTATTGCAATGATTGAAAGTTTAATTCTAAGCTTATGTTCATTTTTGCAATTGCGTTAAGGATACATAAACTGCCACTTCTCTAGGTGCCCTTCTCCGTTTAAAACTTCATAAAATTATGCTCATGATCATACTGCTGTAATGTTAGCTTACATTGAGAGTGATTAATACCTTGGGTATATAGCTATATATACCTATATATGTATACAGACATACCTTTTTCTTCATCTGTCATCTTAAAATTAGATGTATCTTGTTTTCATCTTTGCCTTTTGCTTTCACCTATTATGTCTTCAGAGCACAAATGGTTTTAAAAAAAAATAATACAGGGGCATATTTCATTTTAAGATTTCTTTTATAAATCATTTATGAATTGTTGCAAGCTACATTATGTTCATGTTACAGATGGGTGTGACCATGGTAATACAAGGTAGAATAGGTAGCTGCATGCTATTACCATGAGCAAGCTGCTGGATGCTATAACAGTTATTAGTATACGTTAATGATTTGTGAAAGCCTCTAGCTTTTATAAGTCATGAATATATTAATACATAGACTCTTAATATAAAGCGGCCAAATGTTGCATGCATGGCTGATGATTCTTAGGACTTTTTAATTAATAATATTTGTTTTTCCAAACTTTGTTACAAAAGTTTGAAAGATGTTGAAATACTTTCAATGAAAGTGGCTTATTAATTTAAATAGTTTGTTACAAAAAATGTGCTGGAATAGTTGTATATCAGGAACTCCTAAGTTGTTCCTAATAGGTTCTGATTCATGGAAAACATCTCTTTATCACACTGTTCTCAAGCCATATTTGAACAGCGTATGTGCCTCATTAAACGGAGATTCTATCATCAGGGTTTTTTTTCCTGTGTGTCACCAGTTCTTAAAATGCAAGCATAGCTTAGTCCCTTTAGGGGGAAGGGGGACATAGACTTCATGCAGTTCAACTACTTCGACTTTCTTCAAGTGTGGAAAAAAAACTTGTAAAAAAGCCGTTATAACACTGTGAGTAATAATTCCCGTGCCCTGTTTTAAAGGTTGATGTGAGGCTTTTTCCTGTTAGGCAAGCCAGAGCACAAGTGTGTTAAGTGTTACTGAAGGCCCCTGCGCTCACTAATTGGGGAATGCTCTTGTTGGGATCCCTGATAGACCATTTTCAAACCAGCAGTGTTTGCCTCTTTCTCCAGCACCTTGATATGAAAAATACATAGCACGTTCTTTATGGTGGGAACTCCAGGGCACATCTGAAACTGCTAGTCATGCTACCAGCAATGTCCAGTACAGACAGCTTTTGTACCTGGTAACAGAAGTGAAGAAATGTAGTGAGGCTGTCAGCTGTTGGTCTGAGTGTTGGCCTCCCTGTAGCAGCTATTGCAATGGATTCTACTATAGCCACAGAAACACCTTTTGCTAGGCAAAAATGAAATGGTTAATGTGGTATGTTTTCTGATCAACATGATTTTTGAGTTGTCTCGAGCATCTCAGCAATCCTGGGAATTTCCCCTAAGAGAACTAAGGAATTAATAATTTTGACCTATTTTGACACTTCAGCTTAGGTCCAGCAGCCTCTTTGAATCTTTTACTAATTAAAGATTCTTACCAGAAACCATGGGGATGTTTGCAAAAAACCCTAACACACTGTGTGTTTCTATATACGTTGAAATTGTGGCCGATTTAGCTGGTTGAGCTGCGTTACACAACTGGGGACAGACCTTCAGAAATTTAAATTAATGCTGGTGTGTGAAGAAAAAACTTCTGTGAGAAGTTCTGGTGTTTGGTGTTGCCACTTAGAAACTCTTTGTAGTTGTGTTTGATACTGCAGACGTCATTGCTCCTGCTGGAACCTCTTTGTTTCTTAATTACTTTGTTAAATTCTTATGGTTAAGTTTACATTGAAGTGTGTCATTTCTGCATGTGTTTGTTCACAATATTCTTGAAAGAGCTCATGTGTAATGGCTTCATGGATAAATATAGTAGGTATGTGTATCATGAAAGATTATATGTGACTTGCTTTTTTTTTAATTTTTGTGTTTTTATGCATACAGGCAGTGTTCTCAGTTCTTTATCAAACCCTAGCTTGCAAACATTAAGTACTCTACATCTGTCTTTGTATCCAGCAGTTGGTCGTGCCTTTATTTGTATTGTGATAAGGCCGATGTTCCTTGTTACGGATCAGCACCTCATTGTGGAAGGCACTGCAGAAGCACAAATGCAAGATAACTGTCACCCTTATGAAGAATTTTGAAGGGAAACCACTATTTTCAAGAGCATTCTTTTTTTTTATTCAAAGTGAGTTTCTCTGACTAGGTTGCTTGCAATAGTCAGTTGAAAAGTAATTAAAGGATTTTTGAGTTTGACAAAAATGATTTAAACTGCCAAGACACACAGCACAGGCATTTGAAAAGCTTTTTCCTCAAACAGTAGAGACAGACAAAATAGTTTCACTTTTGTAATTGACTTCTGCTCACTCACATGTTTCTTTGTTCTTGAACACCGATGAAGTGTGTGAGGTGGAAACACAGCTGAGAAAGGAAACTGCTGAGAAAAGTATTTTTTACTTTGTAATAGAATTTCTCTGTTTCTTTAAACACTTGTTATTTCCCTACAAAAGAAACTTGACTTTTAAGTCCCAGTGATTTTAATCCCTTGTATATTTATAATGCAGTTCTTTAATACTATATACAAGCAAACACTTATATTATCAGCTTGTAAATAACGCAGACATTTTTTGTTGCTGAAAAGCGGGAAGTAAAATGAGACCATTATCTTTTATAAAGCAATATCATGTGGAGCATTTCAAATTCTTTTTAAAAATACCCCATTGTTCTAAGGCCTAAGGCTCACATATCTGATGGTAACCTAGTGTGCTTGTTCGGAATTTTAAAAATTCAAAGCTTACGTAACCTGCTGACTTGTCCAGCAAGTAGGACTCTTACAGCAGTTAGCTACAATTTCATGTTGCTAATCTGGTACGCAACTATGCGAAGAATCCTGGATTTACTTTCTGTCTTTTGGAGGTAGATGTGCTACAAAAGGTTACCCTGGACCAAAAAAACCCCAAAAAAACAAACAAAAAAAACCAACCCGGACTTCCTCTTGAAAGATGGGGTGTTGCTACTGTTGCCTCAAAGAGCCAGCCATGAGTGTGGTGGAATTAGTGTCTTACCCTTGTGCTAGAGACTTGTGATGGCTTTTGCTACCACTGAACACAAAATATAAGTTCTGTATAATTATAAAAGGCTTTCCAACTTGTAGAACCTTGCTGCTTTCAAATAAAGGGTCATGTGATTTGTAAGCAGTCATCCTGTTTAATTCCTTTTCTAGGAATCTTTAGTCTCTAGCCTTATAAATTTATTCTCCTTTGACTTTCAGTGAAAGAAATTGAAAGTAGGTCCTGGAGTCTTAACTGCTCCGATATTTGAGACCTTTCTTCTAACACCCAGTATGTCCATGACTAGGTGATTTTTGTGCCAGGGATGTGTCACTGGTTTTAGGTGCAGCACTTTCCCCCAGTTGCTTCCATTTGCTCTCCCACTGTGTATGCTGCCAGCAGTCATATCTTCTCCCAGCCGTTACTGAGACCACTCTTTAGTCTTTCATAAAATCTCCTGTCACCCTGCTATCCTTTTTTCTGTGTTGTCTTAGTTTGAATGCTGAGCATGGTTGATGAGTTGGAATATACCATTCCAGGTAAGGGTTTCCCTCTTTATGCTGGAGATAGCTCTGTCCATACACCTGGATTGTATTGTAACTGTGTTAGCCTTAGCATACAAATGCTCTTGTGACCACCTGAGACACCCGCACTCTTTGTCTTCTCTGTTCTCCCTCTCTGCCAGAGGTCAACCCTGAGATCTGAGGAGAAACATACTTTTTTTTTTTTTTTTTTTTACGCTACTGTATTTCTTACGATTTCCATTATTTTTAGTTACCTCCTTCCAATGCCTCTAGGTTGCTAGAAAACCCTTGCGTTCTGGTTTCTTGCTGAAGACACTGTACATAATTGGTCTTGAGGTAGATTTTTAAGAGTCCTGGAGAGGTAACCTCCATCCAAGCTGATATTTTACTTTCAGTCCTGTTACGTCCATTGCAGGTTGTAGTCTATTCCTTAGGTATCTTGACATCTTCTGTCAGTCACCCAAGTGTCCTAGTTATTTTCTGTATGCTGCTACATCAGACATCTTTGTGGAGTCTAGGTTGACTAGACTGAATAAACTAGATCTGACATATTTTTGTAGGAAACCGTTAACTTCTTATGCCAAACTAACTTAATATTTTACTGATTTTTTTCAAGTCACTTTTGGTCTCTATTTTCATGCCTTTTGTTAATGTTTCCTGCAAATTCTGTTGGTCTGTGTAGTGTTTAGATGACTGTTAGGTTATCAGAATCTCCCTTTGTTATTTCTCCTGTCTTAAAATTTGAATTGATGGTCTCCAATCCTATGTAGTGTTCCTTGTTTGAGAGGTGACATGTAGAAACTAAACTACTGGTGATGTGATTTCAAAATAAGTTTCTAGAAAATCTTATCTAGAACACCTGCTGCTCGCTCTGCAAGCATGTGGTATAAATGCTTGTTAGAAATAGATTCCTTTTAGGGAAACCTGAAACTCACTCTAAAATGGTTCTTAAAAGCTTCAGTGAAGGTAAAACATTTAACAAAATGGTTAGCAAAACACAACACAGTTGATCAGATTTTAAGTGGTCCTGGAAACTGCTTTAAAACAACTACAGTGTGTATTGTCTTGAGGAAAACCTAGAAGAGATGAGCCTACCAGCACTGAGCTGCAGGGAAGTAAGCTAAAGTTTAGTTCTATTTTGGTCTTTAGACTGTCTTTTAGTAGTTAAACAACACAAATGAGGTGACTACACTGCAGGGAAAGTTGCTTTGCATTTAAAACAAACATTTTAGTGAGAAAGAGGAAGTGTTATTATCTATAGTTAGTAAACAGATTGTACATTTCTGGTCCTTTTTCCCCCAGAATGCAGGACCTCTCATTCCCTTGCATCCAGTTGCTTTATTATAGGTAGGATGATGACAGTAAGATTTCCTGTCTTTTTCAATATTCCAAAGGCTTCTTTATTTTAAATAGTAGTTTACTCAACAGAACTCAGTAAACCAAAAAAGGAAGAAAATATTATCTGTACTTTGGAAGTAGATAGTCTTTTAGATACCCGGCAAATTCAGGCTTTAGTTACCTAGTAAATGATTGCTCCTAGTCCTTTATTGGACTTCTCTTAACACTCTTCCAGCAACATATATATTACTTCTACATATTTAGTGCAACTAAAATTATTTTAATACACTGCATAGTAATCTGAGGTCTTGATAAGCATTGTTGTATTTTCAAATATAAATAGATTTGTTTGAATAACAGCTAAAAGTACCTTAAAATGTGTTTAACTGAAAAGGTATTCTGAGGTTTGTTTTTTTAATTTTTTTTATCATTTTTTTTTGGCATGTTCTGCCAAAAGCGCAGTTCTAGAGTAGCTGAATTAGGGGGAGTTTTCATGAAATGGCTGTGCTAATGCGTAAGAGCTTCATCATGCTGAAAGGGCCAATATCTGCTCCCCTGCTCACAGGTTCCCAGCTGGTCACTCCTGCCTCTTTCATCTGAGCTGTTCCTTGGTGAGCTGGTTTATTTCATGAAACTAACAGAAAAATATTAATGGTTTTGCTGCTTGTGTTGTCTGTTACTTTAGTTAATTGAAATCAATGAAGTTTCAGATAAGGATGGAATGGGTGTAGGAGGAGGAGTGGGAGGGCATGAACTGGAAGAGGGAGAGCAGGACTCCCACTTCTCCTGTGCTGAGCTGTTAAATCACTGCAGCTCACTGGTGAAGCCTCACAGGTAGGACTGCTCATGTATAAAAACATGAAGTGCACTGCAAGTAGTCTGAAGGACAGATTACTGTCTGCTGAGAGCCGTTGAAAATGCATCATATTATGTTTTCAGAATGTCCTTTTGTTCCTTTTCCCTCTGCTTTCAATGTCTTGTCCACAAAACCCAGCGTAGCTTATTAGAGTCCTGGTAGCATCAGCCCTGCTCCACCTTCCAGAAGCAAGTTTTTGTTATTTTTTTTGTATAGTGGTGAGAATTCATTGATGCAAGTTTAAGAGCGAAACTACTCTATATTGCTTTTTGTGAACCTAGTGTTTCTTACAAATTGCATCGTACCTAACAGTGGTGATAAATTTGCAGAGTGCATCTTGCCCAGTATCCTACTTCTGACTGTAGCCCTAAGCAGACATCTGTCCAAAAACAGTGTAAGTGTATATATGAGGCTTAACCTGACTCCTTTCCCAGATCCATCTATTTTTCTATCAGGGATTTCCTGAGTCTGGTGCAGTTTGTCTCTTTAGTAATCCTCAGCAGACTCCTATTCCATTTTTTCCCTTTAAACTTTTATAAACGCTTTGTGTCCTTAGTAAAGTCCACAAGTTTGCTTTGAATGCTTTTAACTAAAAGGTCACTCTTGTGCAGATGTTGAATATATACACAAATCAAGTGCAAAAGCAGAACCTACCTGTTCACTTGGCCATTGAATCTCTGGTGGCATCTATGAAATAAAACCATGGAAAGGTTTCCATGTGGAACCTTTGCCAAAACACAATCTGGAGGGATAATTGTGGAAAGGAGTTCACAAGGTAGACTCCAGCTTCATCATCATATCTGGTAAATTGTCCATTCCACTGAGATCAAGAATTTGAAGATTAGAATGGAATAATGTGAATGCTTTGAGTCAGGCAGTCAGCACAAGAAGGATGAAAACCAGAGGAACTGTCTTGGGATGAGGCCAAGCAAATGCTTCAATGCAGGCTATTACTTAAGCCTTCTGCATTTCTTGTATTGAAAGTTTTATTGCATTCCTACATGTTGTGTTGAAGGAATTGTTTTGTACAATCAAGTTGATAATATTTTCTCTGTGAAAACAAGGTTGTGTCTTATAGTAGTTTTGGATGTTTTTGTCTTCTAAGTGCACCCAGCTCATATAGAAAGAATATTGTCAACAGGGTTGAAATTACATTTGCATAGTTTCTGCAAGTTTCTTAAGACTCCAAATATTGTGTTTTCTGTGTGTGAATGCAACTCTTATTCTATGGAGAATCTGGTCAGGGCTGTTCTGCAAGGGAAATATTTTTAGATTGTAATTCAGGGAATCTGCCTACACCAGACTTGGAATGTCTCTGAGACTCTCTTCTGTTCTTCCCTTCCCCCATTTACCCAATATTTAGATCATTTGCGGTTTCTTCTCTACTTTGAAACTTTTTCATAACACTTGCACCTGTTTGGTTTTCAGTAGTGTAGACAGCAAACCAGATGTGTGCAGCTGCATTAGTTCATGTCTACTCGGTCCATGCTGAATATAGTGCCTCCTTATCAAATGACTTGTTAGTTGCAAAGCCTTTCAGTGATTCTCTGAGTTTCATTTCCTCTCTTTTTTTTTTTTTTTAGCAGACCTGACAATATAGGTAAATATTTCTTTACGTCATTTGTATCTAAGAACCTCTTATTCTGTTCCAGCAGTTTGAAGGAAACCAAACTGTGTTCCTGGGTGTACTTGGCATGCTAATGTCTGCAAACACAGCAGTTGAGAATATTTTTGTATTCTAATGTGATAAAAGCATGAAGTTGTGAACAGAAGTGGAATAAATATAGGTATTGATATGTGTGTGCTGCTCCCTAGAAGTCAGAGAAAATGACTGCTTATTTGATCCAGTTCACGTTGCTTTCTTGAACTGCAGGAAGGGTGAAGAACTTGATTTTGGCCAGCTTCAGCTTTGGTGTCTGAGTTCTGATTCCTGTGAAGGCTTTTGTGGGGATGCAGTTTCGTCTTGTCAGCTAGTCAAATTCCTCCTGATTACGTTTTCTTCAGACTGGCTTTAGGGTAATGATTAAGTAGTCCTGCCTTTTTGATCTTCTTGCAGAGCTTATTGGGATGATGCCCCAAGTGTAATTCCAGTAAATACTGACAGCTTGTTGGAAGTCCAGCTTTTTTTTTTTTTTTTTAATATCAATGCTGCAATTATTTTAACTGTTTGAGTACTTTCATAAGTGCTGAACAGAGGGAAATAATTGCTTCTTCCCTAGGGCTGCTCTTGTTACTGCAGCCTGGTAGGTGGTGTAGCCTTTATTATTTATTTGAGAGCGAGCACACTTCCACACACAAAATGGACGAGATCCAAGATGGGACCCTAGATTCAGCTTCACCAGGACCCCCTGGTCCTCTGCAGAGCTCTTTCCTCACCAGTGGTGTGAGGCCGTGTGCTTTACACGGTTATTCTGTGCTAGGTGCAAGACTTTGTCTTGACACTTCTTGAGGTTCCTGTTGGCTTATTCTCCTGCCCAGCTCAAGTCCTGCCTTGAGCCCTTGCTAAGGCTATCCTACGTGTTTCACATGTTTAAAATGTTGTTTGAACACGTTTTTAATTTTATTTATATTTGTAACTTTCACTTATAAACAATAAATAAAAAAGAGTTTTGCTGTTGTGTCTTGTTGAAGCTTGTTTTAGACCAGACTGAGCCTTTCTTTTCAGTTGAGCTAAGCTGCTGTGTTTTTGAGTGGTTCCCAAACTAGATCCTGTTGCACATTCTGCAAATTCTAAATATTTTACTGTGCTTGTTTCTTACTTATATGAATATTTTAACTGCGGTGGATAAGTCACTTGTGACCGTATTAAAATTGCATTCTTTCTCCTCAGTAACTCTTCTGTGTAAGTTATAGCTGTGCAGTAATGATTCAAAATAGCTGACAGCTTAACTGTTCTTTTGGGCAGTTGCTAATGCACAGAAAAGGTTCAGGCTGTTTGTTGCAGTGATGTACTCAACTCTCAGAGAGAGGGAAAAGATTCTGAACCTATAAAAGGTTTTAAATTTTTTTACAAAAATCAGGACACTTAACCCAAAGTGTTATAACAGACTAAAAATTCCTTTTTTTTTTTTTTTTTTTCCCACCAGCAAGGAACCTAGTGAGAGATGAATAAG
>JAVSBS010024682.1:0-10620 GCA_033124195.1 Coracias cyanogaster | reverse complement strand
TAGTGAGAGATGAATAAGTACCAAAGTTACGAGAACTACTTGTAACTTGTTCCCGGCATTGCTGGTATCGGATAATGATTCTTTACAAATCACTTTGTAACCAGCGTTCTGACACATCAGCCTGAAGTCCCACTAATATTTGCATTCTCCTCTTCCTTGTACTTTCCATAAGAGTCTTGATCCTCTTGCTGTGTCATCTGGCCTAGGATTTATCATGTCATAGATTTCATAATTTTCAATCTTCTTAAGCATGGGCAGGCATGGAGTTAATCCAGTGGAAAACAGGCTATGTTGCAAAGTGTCTGTGCTGTCCAACAGCATTGCCCACTGAGTGAATTAATGGTTGGAGACACTGAAGCTTCTTTACTGCTAACCTGTACTCTCTCCTTACACAATTGTTAATTTGTGTGTACTTTTTTTTTTTTAAATGAAGCAATTTTTTGTTTTTTAAATAGCCAAGAAGAATTTTCAGAGCTATGTAAGTCAGGGCATGTAATTTGGTCCTCTTGTTGTAACAGGCTTTCAAGGTTGGCCATGTAATGGAACTATAATTCTGCCTCATGAGGCAAAAAACATGAGTAATTTCATAATGCTGGAGTTTTTAAGCAGGTATATTTAGCATTTTCATACTGTAACGTATAGTCTCTGTGCAAATGAGAACAACAGTGAGGCGGTTGCTCACCCCACTTTTTTAAAGGATTGTTGAATACATAGCTGTATTTTTAACAATGTTTTTTAACTGAAAGGTGATTGGGAGTCTTCATGAACTATTTTATCTGAAAAATGCATTTGAAGTTTCTGAAATGTTTATCTTGTAGAACCTTCAAAAATATGTTTTTTAAAAACTACGTAATAGAGTGCAACTAACCATTTGGTGAAGATTTATAGAGAAATTGCTTTAGTTATTTCATATGGGCATACTTCAAAATCTTTTATTGTCAAGCTAGCTAGTACATCCAATTTCTATCTGCTTTCTTGGCAGTTTTGAGCTTCATTTGCTTTTTTGCCCTTGCAATTACAGTACACTACAGTATTAAAAAAAAAAAAAAAGAAAACAACAAAAGCAAAAAAACCAAACCAACCAACCAAAAAACCAACCCACAAACCCAATTACAGCACCTTCCTCATTCATTTTCTAATTGTCCTGAGGATGTTTGTCCCTTCAATGCAGCTGCAAGTAGTCCATGGAGAGTCCTTTGTTCACTACTGTGAGCTTAAGATGCCTCTATTTTGGCCATTACTTGGGGCAAAAAGAGCTAGTTCATTTTACCTGTGCTTAGTATTTTCCTAAAGTAGCGCTTGCTTTCCTGCAGTGATTTGGGGTGTTTGAAGACTTTTGGTGATGTGATGCTGGAATTGTCCACGTGGTGAATGGGAATGGGTTTTCCTTTAGTAAACTGCTTTCTGGGTAAGGCTTATTTCTAGCTGGCTTATTTCTGTTAAATTAAGATGTGGATATTTTCCAGCAAAGTTTATGTAGTATACTAGAAAAGAGCAAATGCTAATTTTTAAAAAATACGCACAAGATCATAATCTTCTCACTCATTAGCTATTTTTCTTTTTGTACCTGAGCAAATCTTTCTTTTAGGAATAATTTTCTTTTTAATTTTGCCATGTGCTTCTCACCCTGACCAAGCAAAAATGCCAAATTTTAGCTGTATCTTGGTGAAACTTATTTTCATCTTTTTTTGAGAAGCATTTCCTTCAGTAGAGTTTCCACTGTTCAGACAATAAGGAGGACACTTCTCAGTCACTGAAACAAGCTGGCTTTATATAGGCTACTACGAAACAAGCATTGTGCAGATGGCCCTAAGTTTGGCCTCTTTGTTCTTGCAGATCATTATTTGTTGTATTGATTGTTTATGCCATGTGTTTATCTTGGCGTAATTGTTGAAAGAGCTGCTGCTGTGCAGCAGTGCAGTGCACAGTGTTGCCATTCATGGAGTAAATCGCTGCTGTCAGTTAGCCAGGGAAGGAGCTGCCCCTGTTCTTTAGCTGCTGACCTGGCGACAGCGTGCTCTCTGTGCCCAGAATGGTTCTGGAGCCCTGTACTGTGATGACTTCTGTACTGTTGGTCACATTAACTGCAGTGTCGCTGGTACTTAGACCTCTGTGCAGGCGGAACAGAGAGCATCGCACCCAGCAAAATAGTTAGAAATGGGGTTTAAGAGCAGGTGGTGCTGCCTGGCCACAGGGCGTGACCAGCATTGGTTTGTAAAGGACTGGACCCTTTAATTTCCTTATCCCTCTATTTTCCCAGCACTTGCTGTTCCTAAACCACACTGCTTCCTCCCTTTCCCCTTTCCATTTACTGACTGCGATAGGTCTCACGTTGGCCATGGGGCTGATGGTTCTCCTGGGACAGGCAGTATTTGGGTTCTCCCACCCACTGCTGAGCCTCTGTGCGCCTTTGCATGTGAAGATGAGTGTCTACCGTGTTACCTAAACTTTTTTTTTTTCCTGTCAGGCATATTGGATGTAAGAATTTCTTCCGTACATAATGGAGAGAAGCAGGAGAAATGTACCTTGAGTGCATTTTGTTGACTTGCACACTGTCTGTGTTTCAGCAATCCAAGCTGAAGTATTAAAAGAATTTCAGTGCCGACAGCACTTCACCTCCCCTCTCCTTCTGCCTGACATACTGTAGTAGTATTACATCCAAGAACAAGATTCCTTACTGAGCAATGTTAACCAAAAGCTGAATATCATAATATCCCTTGAAATTGCCTTCCTTAAGTCACTGTAGTTCATGATAGTACTCTAACTTTCATTTGATTGCTGCTCTAAAGTCTTAAAATTTGTCAGAAAATCCTCAATCTATTTTAACATTCAAAATTTTTATTAAACGTTTACCAGTGTTGCTTTTTAAAACAATGTCTGCATCTTTAATATAACAATATTAAGTATGGCTATCCAAATTAAACTGAAGTGTTAGTTTGCCCATAATTGTCTAAATAAACATAGGCATTCTTTTTTTTTTTATCCTCTCCAGAATTACCAAGTGAGATGTTTGTTTCAAACACGTAGTTTTCTGTTGTCAAAGTTTGCAGCAGGTGCAAAAATGAAGTGCACCAAATGTTGCTACAAAAACCCAAGTCTTTCTTCGACTTCAGCAGATGTAGAGTGGGAAGAGTCAAGTAAATGAGAAATCAGTGTGATGAAATAAAATTTATGCCACATTTCAAATTTGACATCATTGGTTTAGGTTTGAAGTGAAAACAAATGAAAACATCAATCATGAAGTGAAAACTAGTGCCCCAAAGTGTGCAAAGGTTCGTGAGTTATCTTAAGAAAGATTTCTGGGGTTCTTTGTTTAAAGCTTTTCTTCCTCCTTCTACTGCCTTCTACACTTGCCCACTTGTTTTCATGAGTGACAAAAAGATGCTCCTACCACCAAACAGTAACTCTTGTTCAACTCTTTCTGACATTTTCCTCCTCCTGCATATTGGTGGCACTGAGACGTGGTTTAGGCAGCACTGGATACAGCACGTTTGACTGTTGATTCTGGTTGCCTGGCATATACTTGAGTGCTGATGTGAGAGAGGGGGGACACACAGAGCGATGGAGGATCTGCTTAATTGCCACCTTTACATTTCCATCTGCCTAGCTTCTAGAAAAAGTCCCAATTTGGTTTAATAAATGCAGGAAATAAGATCAGTTATGTATTAATGATCTAAGAAAAATGGAATAATGAAGCTGTTGGGGTTGGCTTTTTTTTTTGCTGACTTTCATAACTGTTTTGTGATATGTAGTAAATATTGTGGCTACAAGACACCTGCAACTCAGTACAGAGTCTGAATTCATTATATTTTACAGTTTATTAAATCACCAGTTGTGATGATCTGCTGATCTAATGGGTAGACACTCTACACACCAGGACGTGCCCAGTCTAGTCCTGCTGGCCTGTGGGAAAATCTTTAAAGGATTGTGTCAAAGATCCAATAGCGAAGCTTAAAAATAGATATTCGCTCCTCAAAAGGAATTTGCTACTCTTCTAAATTTGTTACTCACTGAGTCACGCTCTTATACACAAATACGATGACCTCATCGTTACTGGATAGAGTTGAAGCTGTTCAAATAATCTGCATTAATTTCACCTCCATCAGATGCAGAAAATGTGAAGGCATACACCTGTATTCATGCTCATAGTTGTTTTTTTTTTTTTTTTTAAACCCAGGAAGCTATTGCTCGGATCATAGTATGTTTGTCATTAAAATAGGTGAAACTGCTGACTGTAGAGAGTTATGCCTAGCCATTTAAATTAATTTGTAAATGCCAGGAATGAAGCAGTTCAGTGTAAAGTAACTCTAACTCTAAACAAATCCAGTGTTTTTTAAGGCTTAACAGGTAAGCCTTTAATTTCAAACTTTTATTTGCTGTAGCTCTGCTTGCATTTATAAAATACAATAATCTGTGTAAATAAGTTTATGGTTTGCTTATCATATGTTATATGCCTTTTTTTGTCATGATTAAAAATAGCACTCAGGACGTTAGGCAAATTATCTATGTTGTCAGCCAAATAATTTCGATATCTCTTCGTTGTTGATTTTCGTATCTGAAAGTAATTCATGGTATAAAAACAGATCTCAGTTTCTCAAAATACAATACAATCCATTTACTCCATGATGTTTTAAAATTCTGGGCAGCCTGAAATAAGTGTGAAGTACGGGTTTTGTACTCTTCTTCCACAGCTTGAACTGTATAAGTAAGACTTCTTCAGAGAATCATTAAAAGCTTTGTCTGAGTTCTAAAGAATTGTTGGTCAGTTTAGATCTAATTGCTGAAACTACCATCCTGTAATGCCTTAATGCCTTATTTTATATGTATAACTTCATAGTAGCAATGGCTTTTTTCAGATTACACCCAAATCTGTCTGATTCTGTTAATATCTCTGTGGAAGTCATTGTCTAGAGCTGTACATTAAAGAACTTGATGTTTTGGTGTTCTTGTGTGCTTTTAGGTGAGTTGTGTAACCTCATAACGCTGGATGTAGCGCACAATCAGCTTGAACACCTTCCAGAAGAGATTGGAAGCTGCATGCAGATCACCAACCTTGACTTGCAGCACAATGAGCTCTTGGACCTGCCAGAAACCATAGGTATGTGAAGAGGCTGGAGAAGAGAAAATAAATCACTATTTCAAAATGTTCAGTAAGAGGAATAAATTTGAGTATTTGGTGGGTGACTGTACAATGACTGGTGTTGAGCTTGAGGCAGATTCATGCTTGAGATTAAGGTAACATGCACACCTGGTTTTTAAATATTGTTTCTAGCTTTCTGAATTACATTATTAAATCTAGCTGTGCTGCAGAGTGTGGTATCATCTAAGAATGAGAGTTACAAGGAAAAAGATCTATCACTTCTCACTCTGATTTAAGGATTCTGTGGTTATGAGTAAATGTCTACAGCTGATCTGTCCATTCTGTAATGAAACAGAACATACGAAATAATAAAAGGCTAAAGGATTTGTAGTTGAATTGTAATACTTTGGCAGATAGCTTTAACTAACATCTATGGCTATATCAAAATAGAACTAAATGTAGGTGTTTTAAATGAACTATGTGTATTTTATGGTCTTTGGTAGAACAACTGAAAAAACCTTCCAAGTCCACAAAGTTATCGTGCTGTAATGCAATAAAATATAGGGGGTTTGCAACTTAAGTTGGGAATAATGGACTGAAGTAAACACCTTCCTGGTCAGTTTCAGAATCTCCTATAGGAAGAAACAACAAAATATGGCTTTTCCTAGGTAATTAAATCAGTTTTAAACAAATAGCAGAGAAAGATACATGCTGTGATTTTAAAAGACAAAAAACAAGGCCGTCATGATTTTAAGTTCTTATTTATCACCTGAACGTAGTCTGAAGAATGAACATTATCGGATAAAAAATATTTATATTGAACATTTCATTAATGTACTTTAATGCATGGTGAAGTGAATGAGCAGAAGTGAGGAACCACTTAACAACACTCCAGCTTTTCTTCTAGCAGTAAATTGAGTGTGGAGCCACTGTGGCTTCTTGTTTAGAAAACTTGACCAGAACAGAGTTTACATTGATGAAGTATCCACTGGAGCTAAACTTCCTTCCTGAATTGATGGTATTTTTAAACTCTGGAGATCCTGTTCCATCTGGAATTTGCATCTAACTTACACAATTCATAGGCACAGCCTTAATTTTTGTAGCTATTTTGTAAATCTTACTGAAAGTTGTTTTTAATAAAATCTGCGTAGTGTACATGTCATATTTAGGAAGCGAGTTCTCTGGATAAACTGGTAATTATGGGAAAAAAATTCTCTGAGCAAATGTGAGATTTCCATTGTCAGGGCTTATAGATGACGGTTGTTGATTCTTGTGCAGAATAGTGGTATGATGTACTGAGTTCAGTGACTGGTAGTCACTGAGCTTCTCAGAGGACCACAAAAATCCTGTTTATAAACACACTGCAAGACTGTGCTTACAGGGAAAGATCTTTGGGTACGAAAGGTACAAAATACTTAGGCAGTTAAGTAATTTCTGATAGAGAGGAAAGTGCTGACTATGCAATCAAGACAGTATGGACTCATTTATTTCTTCAGAAAGTTATTGTAAGCTTCAGTGGTTTGTGTTGAGTCAGGTTCATACCTGGTTGGACTGGATTTCTGCCTGGTTTTTTTTGTTTTGTTTTTCCATTGCATTGTCTTTATAGGTTTTTAAAAGTTACTTATTTTTAAAGATATATAGCTATATCTTTACATGCTTATCTGAGCTGAGTATCAATGCTGCATAGCTCAACAAACCACTGAAGACAGATGAATAATAGTAAGAGACAGCAACGTGCCCTGGTGTCCTAAACTCAACCAATGTAAGGTTACTGCTTCACCAGAAAATACCTGTTGTTTGTATTGACCAAGGTGTAAGTAGCTGAGTATTTCTGTTTAGAGTTAAAACGTAAAATCAGAAATCGGTATTTGTGCCACATACAGTTCACAAACAGCCAGAATTAAATGCTGAAGGGAAAAATTCTAATCTCCATCTTAAATGATAATGATCAACCTACATTTATGCCTGTTACAGAAGAGGCAGCCGTAGCCAGTTCAGCAACATCGGCTTTATTTCTTAGTCATCGCAGTTTTGGTTCAACATTAAAGCAAGTTGCGGCTTGATTTTTAGATTACAGCTTGCTTTGTGGTTAGAATTGTTCAGCAAGAGACTTTGAGTGCTTGGAAAAACCCAGCGAGCAAATGGCGCGTGGCAGCCTGGAGTGGCTGTGGGACGGCCCTTCCAACCTCTCCTCTCGCCCCTGTGTCTGTCTCTTCCCGACTCACGGAGAGCTACCTGGCTTTTGGCACAACTGGCTTTTCTTGCAACGTTTACATGCTGCCAGGTTTCAGTACGCATCATGTGTGAGCGCTGCTGCTGTTTCCCCAGCTCAGTCAAACTGGAGTGGGGGTTGCAGACTGGGTACAAAAATGGCCAAGCCTGTTTGCTCATTATACATATTTAATGTACTATGAGCCTCCTGTTAGGGAACAGACTTTGCATTACTGCCAGGTCTGTCCCCTCTGCCCCCACCGACACCCTTTTGATGGAAGCCTGTTGTTTTTGAGAGGGATGTCTTTGTCAAGCTGCTTTGAAAATTATCCCCCTTCCTTTTCTATTTCTCCCTCCCCTCAGGCAGGACCTGTTCCCTCCCTCTTCCCATCCACTAACAAAAAAAAACACCCTGCAAAATGATTCTTAAATTCACTGCTGGGCTATCTAATCAAGTTTTTGTTTACTCCAGAAAGATTTCTGAATCTGCTTGTTAAAATAAAAAATAAGGGGGGGGGGGCAGGGGGAGGTGGAGAGCTTGTTTTCGAACTACCAGGACTGTCCCAAAATGTGCTGGAGCTGTGAGGGAAGGGATGTTGGAGGGTGACAGGCAGGGGAGTGGCAGGGAAGGGATCCTGCATCAGCAATGATTACAGAAGTAGCAGAGCCAATATACCCAGACTTTGTAAAAATACAAAGTTCTTGTTTGAACTAACACTTTATAAGTGCACTTCTGTGCAGTAACAAGTGTCGATTTTAGATATTAGTTGTCAGGAAGTGACCTAATGTCTTTCTTTATAGATATTGGCTTAATACATTCATATCTGTATTTCTGTTGATTGAAAATTGTGAAGTACTTTGTATATTAGATCACTTCCTGTAAGAAAAATGAGCTTTGTGGAATGGCTTAGCACATTCCAAGAGTCTCAAGTCTAGAATCAAAATCATAGTGGGATCTTAGCTGCTTAGTTTTTTAATTGCAGATTCCTCTCAGCCCTAGGTGTTTTGTTTGTTTTGGTTTTTTCCTGGAGGGGGGGTGGAATTATGATCTGCTTTTGCTTACGCAGTATCTTATCTCTGTATACCTAGCTGGCACACTAATATATCAAAAAGACAGATAAAAGCAGGTGAAGAACATACCATTTCTATTACAATTAAAAATTGGACTTCTGAGACAAGAGAAAGCAAATTTTGGGTGGAGTAAAGTGTTTCTTTGGATTACAAGTGAGCTTACAAAACTGCTGCAAATGCCACGTTGTGAGTGCTCCCTCTCTGAACTTTTAATTTTAGCATTCTGTACAAATGTGTTCACAATTTCTTATTTAAAAGCACAGAAACACTTGTTTGAGACAAAGAAAATAAAAATAGAATTACAGCTTTTAAAAAGATCAGATTCTTCATCTGTTTTGTAATTTTCTAGTTTTGTGTGTTTACGTGTGCGGTTTGATTATAGTCAAATGTGCCATATTCATGGACATTTAAGGAAATAGACATTTTAATAATAAGAATAGTCAGTTGTAGATGTTCCAAAATTATGCTTTAAAAGCACAAAAAATTCTGTCACCGGCCACGCTTTGCAGTGTCTGACATGGGACTGCTCCTCAGAAATGGTTAGGAAAATGAGAGGCACATTCAAACCCTGTGCTTTACTCCTGCCTTTTGCTGCGGCACATTAGCTCAGAAGCTGAAATCACAACTACCATGAAAGCAAAATGGAGCAGCTTTGCCATTTTTGCTGGGTGAAATTCTGCTCCAGACTAGGCTTCTAACAGGTTTAGCTCCAGTGTCTCTCTGAGAGCACTGTTGTGCTTTTAAAACATGTAGCTGGTAAAACATAAAGCATTGCAACCAGAACCGGCCACGTGTAATTGGTACAGCTTAGGTTATGCAAGTTGTGGTTGACAGCTTTAAGTCCCTGGAAGTCCTGGTAAAGATATTTCTGTAGAAAAATGGAACTACTTTAAAAAGGGTATTTTGACTTTGGCAGGCTTAGCAAAAACTGGAGCAATCTTATTCTGAAGTGCTTGGCAAATGCGCCGGTCCTAATGAGACCTAGCAGAGCTCCTGCAGCTGCTTCTGTGCTCAGGGGTGATGTTCATATGTGACTGATGGGTTTGATGTTACTAATTACTTGCCATCCTGATGGAGCAAAGTGCGTAGCCTTCTGCTCCAGCTTTGATAGCAATATTTATATTCTTAAAATTTAAGCATGTGATCTAGTGCTTTGGTCTGTGAACATTTGGTACTTTGTAGGGTCAAGTCCCTTTCCGCAGGCTCACATGGGAGATCTGATCAGCATTCAGTGCTTTGTCTAAGGTTTTGTTCTTGGACTATGCTGTTAATGAAATATTTTAAGTTAGATTCTGCTACTATTGGGCAGTCACAGTAAGCTCAGCCTTTTCTTTATATGGTAGAAAGCAGTGGCTCCTATTCTTTTATTCTTATTTTTGGGTTATTATAAGCCCCTGTTAGTTCTCGTGGTGGTCTCATAAAGGGAATTAAGATTCCGGTTCATGCTGGTTTAAATTCTAGACTGAAATATAAAGTGGTGAAATTGGCTAGAAAATAGTGAGCGGTAGGAGAGGGTAAGTGGGAAGTGACTGCTCACTACCTCCTCCAAGGGCACAACAGGAGGGATGAGGCTAAGCTGTGAGGTGTTGACCTCCCTGGTAAGAAGCAGACTGTGTGGCATGCGATGGGTAGGGAGCACTCGGGTCTCAGTGTTCGAGCAGGTTGCTGTAGATCCTGAAAGCTCACAGGGAAATGTGACAATTATGCAGAAGAAAAATGTATCAGTTGCTTCTAAATTTGGGAAGTTGCTGAGCCACACGCTGTTGAATCTTCCCCCAGCTCCTGGGGAAGCTTCAGAGTATGCTTTCCCCTTTTCTTAGGTTCTTCTCTTCTGCTGTTGGGCATTTCTTTCTGGAGAGGAGATGCTAGATGGATCTCTGGCCTGCATACAATAATTTTCACATTCCTTAATTAGCTAAAATTATAAAGGTATATTCACATGTTATATATTTTATGTATTTACCCTATATAATAGGGCAGGCTTAAAAAATTAAACACATCTATCACTTTGGAAAGGTTAATGTTTTTTCTGTGTTGCCAGTTGGGTATAAACTGTTCTTCCAATGTGGTTTATATTTATCTAAATCTTAAATTTCACAGAAAGGTTTTAAATAGTCAGTTGAAAAGAAAAATGAGACTACTAATGAAAAACTAATTTCAATTGCTTTTTGTTACTGTATGAAGCATGAGTTAAATGCAACTTTTTTTGATGGCCCAAAATAAGTCCTACCTGTTGCTTTTGACTGTATTGCAATTGG
>JAVSBS010024680.1:0-19187 GCA_033124195.1 Coracias cyanogaster | reverse complement strand
CTCATTTTGGATGGCTTACATTTTAGAAAACAAACAAAAGAAAACAAAAATCTATCCATATGTTTTTTTAAGTAATTGTGCCAATCCTGGTGTCAATGAAGGGAATGAAGTGAGCAGTTGCCTTAGGCTGCAACAGAAGAAAAATGAATTGAATGCGTGTATTGTTATGATCAATGAAAATATCTATTACTGATCTGGTAGGGGTTCCGCTGTGTTCTGCGTTTGAAGATTTAGCTTTAGAATCAAGGCATAAGCATCTCCCAGTTTCAGAAATCCGGTATGGTACATGAACAGTTACAACCTTCCAGTGAAATGTCTTTTTCTTAAAAAAACCCCACCCTCTTTTTCAGTAATTAACATAATGGATAAAACTCTCCATTGTATTTTTTATATTTTTTTTCTTTCTTTCTTTTTTTGTTTAAATGAAAGAAACACTGCAATACATTTGATCCAGTTCTACTCTCCTTTACCCTCCTTGAATATTGGTATTGACACGATTACTATCAATACAATTCTGGAAGTTTGATTTTTTCAGCCCGGTTTTATAACACCAGTGGAGAGGCTGCCTTGAGAAGAGCACAGATATTTTAGAAACATAGATCTGACTTGGTTTTTTGTAATGCAACATTTCCACACAAACAGTTTTTGCAAGGAGCTAGTGTGTATGACATACAGGAACACAATGATGCTGAAACTAGATAATGTAACATTTAATAATTTCAGAAATGCATATTTAGATAATAGAATATGACAGCTGGTGTGATTATGGTCTCTTTTGTCAGTCTCTGAAGTACCTGGATATATAAAGAAATGGTTTTGTTTTATTTTATTATGTATTTGAAAAAAAATTCAACAGATACAAGCGTAGTTCAGTCCCCATTAGACAGTACACACTTTATTATTATTTTTTTATACACATTATTCCATATACATATGTTAGAGCATTTTAATCTATTGTGAGGCTGGTGAATGAAAATCGCGTATCTATGTGATACAGTAACAAGGACTGTTTTCTTCCTGTCTGCTTTTGATGGAGGAAATTCCCTGTTTATTTAGGTGAAAATATCAGAGTTTTTAATTTTTTGCCATTATATGTACACCATCATACGATTTTTGATATTCTGCTTTAAAATACTGGTCTTGATTTCAGAATAGTCTGCACCAATGCATTTAACTTCATGTGGAAAAAAAAAATATCAAGGAATTGTTTAACAGCGTTTCTTCATCTTCATTTGAAGATGTAGGAAGTACATATAGCTGGATGAGAGTTTCTGCTTAAAAATCTTAATAAGAAACCTTTAACTCATTCATCAAATTAACAGATGATAATATAAAATTAAACTACGGAATAGTACAGATTAGCCTTGCAAGCTAAATCTAGAAACATGCGTTCCTAGTAAACTTAGTAAATCTGCTTCCCCGTGTCCTCATAGTGCCTCATGCACTCAAAAAGAAAACTTTTCTGAATTAAAAAGCCAGTCTTTCTGTTGGGTGGAAATTAACCATTTTTGGATTGGACAACCAGTGTTTTGCCAGAGCAGATCATTCCTGTCTTCCATTATTGTCTCGTAACAGGAAGGACAGCGGTTTATCTAATCCATTACCCTTTCTGCAGTATTTGCCAGGAGAGGCCGTGTAGATACAGATGCTTCCACATTTGCACATGCTGTATTCAAACAGTCAGTATTTCACAAATTTCCAGGCCTGAGCTGGATCTCTTTCTTAGCTGGATTTAGATTGATTAATCTCTTTCTGAGCAGGATTAGAGTTTGGCTGCCAAAGCATCCTTTGGTATCGATTTGCATTGATGTTCCTGAAAAAAATATTTCCTTAATTTGTTCCAAACCTGTTGAACCTGTTGCCTAGTGTTTTCAATGGGTACTCTCAAGTTCTTATGAAAAATTATGGAAGAACAAGATAGATCCCTTGTAATCCTTTCCACCATACTAATGATTTTATGACCTCTTGCCTGTCCTCATTCAGGTGTTTCTGGAGCCTTGTTGCTGCTTTTTGCAGCTTTCAAGGTGGGATACTAGGCATGAGGCCAATGTATGGCCTTGTTATTTGCTCTCTCTGGTCACATCATAAATGCCACAATATGGATTTAACAGCCCTGTTTCTCAGTGGCATGGGTTATGGAAGGCGTTTTTCATATATAAACCAATTTTTTTTGCCCCCATACTTGCCTAAGGAAACTTGCAAACATGAACTGAGTGCACAGTGAATCATTTAGCACCCAGGGGCAAATAGAAAGACCCAAAATAAGTTTTTTTTTTTTTCTTACTCTAGTTTACGGTACTGATTTGGGATTATGGTCTTTGGAGGCAGAGTTTGTTGATACTGCCAAGATGAGATGACCAGATGAGAGAGACTTCTTGCTACAGGCTCCACAAGGCCCAAAGGACAGTTCTTGTCTCAGCACAGAGGATAAATATCACTAGACAAATATATGTGCAATTGCATCTGCACAGAAGGGAGAAGTGAACATGCCCCTTGTGAAAAAAACTTTTCTAACCCCTGTAAAAGTTTCACAATTTCTGCTCCATAAATGTCAGTTTTGTAGTGAAAAAAATTACCTGGAAAGTTGAAGTAGTAAATAAAACTTGGTTGGTAACCAGAACAATTTCAGTTTAATCTTCTAAGGTAATCAGAGTCTGTCCAGTCTGTTGTAGGTTTCCTGTTTATTGGAGGAGCTGCCCATCTTATTTTAAAATGTTTAGTGGCACTGTGTTTAGTTCCATCTGTCTCTCAGTTGATTTACTTTCTTTTTTAATTACTCTGAAATTCTTCCTTTAGTCACAGGTCAAACCTTGACATTTAGAAATAAAAGTGAAAAAAAAATAGTTGCCTATGTATAATAGTCAGAAGCAGTCATAGCTGAAATCCCGAAGAAGTCAGGAGAAAGATAAGAAAATTCCAAAGGCTACAGCAGTTCCAGAAACTAAAAATCATTTAAAAATGTCTAATGCTAAAGCCCAGTTCAGCTAAGCTCTGATTCATGTGCACAACTCTGTGCACATTCTTAAATCCAGTGGGACCTCAGCATATGGCCAAATGATTTGCTAAATTGGGACCTAATTAAGGACAATTGTAAAAGTAGCTGCTATTTAAGCAATTATGGCGTCTTCAGTTAGATTTTGACTGAAACTCTGAAGTTAACAAGCAAAGTCTTCTAAAATCAGCATTTAATCTGTATCTCTTTTTCTTTAAAACAAAAGACTAAGTAAATAAAACACATTACTATTAGTTCAGCATTACTCGCCACAATTTACAGCGTTATGTACTTCTAAAGGTTTTCACCGGTATTTATTTTTAAAAGTTAATATTGATAAAATTATTTTTTACCAGTAAAAGGCAAAAAAAACCCAGGGAGAAGTTGTAGTGATATATGCTCTTTGGATGACTGGTGTAAAGCTACAATTCCTTAAACTGTTGACATTTTAAAGGTTTAATGTGTTCCAGTTCTCTGAAGTATTTACAGTGTGATGTTGTCACCTATCAAATATACATCTATAAGACTATGTTAGAATTTAAGCAAAAATACAGTTTTGTAACATGAAATGATATGACTGAAAGAAGCAGCGCTTTGTAACTTTGAGGCTTGAAACTATTTAGAATCAAGGAGTCTTAATTTTTATTTTTCTTAGAATAACTATTTCTAATGTTAGTCTCTTTCCGAATACTTTGATATGCAAACTTTTCTACTTTTTTTTTTTTTTTTTTTCATAAATCATTTTCAATAGATTTCTCTCATATTATGGAGGTTTGAAGCAGTTTGATGTTGTGGAATCCAGATGAAAGTAAGACTTTTCTCTAGTTTATCGTATTAAATTGAGGTGTAATATCTGGACTGCCTGTCCTAGTTTTGAAATACTGGAAATAAGGCTTGCAACCAGCACATCCCTTTAGTAGCTCTTCTTTATACACGCTTTCTGAAAATGTCTTTTAGTTGTAGTATTCATTGTTGTGCTGCTTCACAACAGCATGACTCGGAGCGGCCAGCATATTCCTTCTGTGTCTAAATCTTCCCTTATAAATCCATCAGACCTTTCCTGTGGTTGTGAAAGAGAAGAATTATATCCCACCTCAGCCTTTGCTTTTCCGATACTAGAAAAGTCAGACTCTTTCCACGTTGTCTTGGAAGCCTTCCCATTCTGTGATCACGTTTGCGGTCCTTCTCTAGACCTATTTCTCTGTTAATTTATTTCTCTGAAGATGGTCAGCTAAGGTTAGCCAGGCAAAATTTCCCACTGATGCCTTATATGTCATAGTTTCTGATGTACCAGAAGTATATTGCCTGATAAGTTCAAGAATGGTGTTTGTCTGTTTCATCGCTGTGTCACATTAGTAGTTCATAATCATCCAGGAATCAGCTAATAAACCCTAATAGTTCTTCTCCTTGGTTGTTTTCAACTTAAGCATTCTTGGCTTACAGCAGCTACTCTTATTTATGGTCCCTGAGTGAGTGACCTTGCACTTTGGTCCATTAAAATTCATCATCTTTCCTCAAGACCATCCAGTTCTTTCAGTGTGATGCTCAATCCTCTTCCAACTTTGTGTCATCAGCATGAGTGTTGGACATTAGTTAAATTATTGAACAAGACTGATCCAAAAAATTATTCTTGAGGAACTGTGCTATAAGTTTCTCACCATTCTGACATTTCCTCTTTCCAAGAAGATGATACTTTTAATTCTTTGTTTACTTACCTTTAAAATTTATGTCTTTGTATTTTACTGCTGAATACATATCTTTTCCCTACTTATTAGAATGCAAGTAGACCTTTCAGATTTGACAGTAAAGGAAGAAATAATTTTTAAAAACTGAGGTAATTTTGCAAAAGCCATTACTATTTTGTCGCTTTTGTTGTATGTGCACTCGATTTATTTTTATCAACTGTGGTCATGATTTTGACATTATATCCATTATTTTATGAAGATCTAATATTTCCGTTAAAGTAATATAGCATGCTTGCTCTTTAGTACTTGCTAAGGGATATCACAAATGATTCTGGTACCCATGAAACAGAAACCTTGATGGAAGTCAGTAGCTGTTAAGATAAAAAGTAAAAAGAGAAAGCTTTACATGTTTTGTAGGCAGGCAAGACTAGTCATTACTAGAAGGAACCTGGCCTAGCATGTTGGCTAATAAAGAATGGATCTACTTGAAAAACTTGGTGGGCTGAATGCACACTAGTGGGACTTCAAATAAGAAGTCAAGAGAATCCATGACACACCGTAATACAGCGATTAATAGACAATCTCTAGCTCCATCTGTCCTCAGACAGCCTTAAGATGTACAGTAACTGGAGATCTAGCTGAAAAAAAAAACCCTATCCTTGTGTTTGGGTATGGGAATTAGGCCATGAAAATAATAGTTTTGTTTACTGGGAGATTTTTTTTTCTTTTAAATTAATTTATGTCTCTATTGTGTATTTTTACAGAGAGTAGATTTTAAGTACTGGAATGACCTTTTGTGCTTAAGAATGTCTAGTACTGATTATTTTTTTAATGTTTTGTAGATATTTTTCTTTTTTGTTGGGTCAAAAGTAAACCAAGTTTAGCCAAATGGAGTTTTATTTGTTTACTGGAATCTGTAAAAAAATACTAAGACCGTTAATTTAGATTTCTGCAGTTGTGTTAGCTGGAAGCTCTGCATATTATGCTTTAAGAAACTTCAGAACTTGACATTAGCTTCACCCTTTCAAGTGCTCCTATAAACCATTTGATTTTTTCTGCTTTCTGTTCTGAGAAATTTTTACAAAATGATTTGAAGTTTTGCAGGCCTGTAAACAAGTTCTAAGATGTGATATTCCATCAGCTGTCCCATATTACAAGCTGTTTTGCAGTTGTTACTGTATCTACATACAGCAGCTGTCTGATTTATCTCTTAATCACATTACTTTGTAAATTATTCATCCTAAAATACACTCTGAGTTATGATAATTTGTGAAAAACATGAAAATATTACATATCATTTAATTATTATATCATATAATATGGCCCCAAATCAATATATGTTAAAAACTTTTTTTCTTTTTCATGACTGCAAATCAAAACATATGAAATAAAGAAAAAAAAAAAAAATCACAAGAGAAAAGAGTGCATGTCTGCATCTGTGCATAACTGATCATGTCTGACAGAAGCATAGATGATGTTTAACTTCCCAGGAGTGGGATCTGCTGACAGAGATTTGTGAAAAATAGAACAGTGTCTGCCATATTTTCTCTGGGTGAGATGCAAAGATGCACCAGGCTTTTCTGAAGAAGGTTACATATTTTTCTAGTGTGCAGGTGATTCAAAGATAATTCTAAATGTGCTGATAAACTTGCTTACCTTTTTACTGGATTCTCTGTATGTCTCATCAAACTCTTCTGGAGCTGTTGATACTCATTGTGTATCAATTGATGTTGCTGCCTTTGTAAAAAGCTGGAGGTTGATTTTAAAAAAGAAGAATTAGTAATTTTTAAGACTGAGAGGCTACTCTGTCCAAGGGAAAGCAGCTCAGAGTGCAGATTCCGCCACTTTAGCCCCCCCCCCTTGACTTTAGGCTAAAGTACAATCAGTGAATTCTATTTTCAGAGAGAAAGGGTGATACTGAGCTTAGTTATCTCTACAGTGTATAGTGTAAATGTCTCCATCTGAGGTCATCATCTAGGCTCCGCATATAGTCAGCAGAGAGAAATTCTGCAGAGCTACTAATATCATCGTTGGGTAGACATAGAAAAGAAGTCAAGTGAATTGTGACAGAAGTGCTGATTTCTCAACGTGAGTTACAACAAGATCATAGTGACAAACTCAGATGGCAGTATCTGCATTTTGAGTGTCTAGACGTGGGGAAGATGAGAGGTCTTTTTACTGACCCGTCTCTGAGTAAGCTGTATACTATATGTTTATTAAAAAGCATGCACACTTTTTTCTGTATGTTGAAGATGTGAGGTCAGACTTTTAATAATATTTGATGCATCATCCACATTAAATATTATCTGTGTTTTCTAAACCACTATAAAAATATCAAATCTTCACTATGAAAACCAAAAACTTTTTCTAAAGCATTCAGAAGATTTTCATGTGTTAGTGGTTTAACTGTAGACAGTTTTCTGGCATATTTTGTTTAAGCTCTTTTTATTTCTGTATCTTTCCTTCTGCCTCTCAAGCACAAAACTTGCTGCTTCTTTATTTCGTTACCTGCAGTTGCAGTCATTCTTTCTTTCATTCAGAGTAATTAATTTAGAAAAGCATTATCTGAAGAACAGTTGTTTTTTCAGAAGTATTAGTGTTTCAGTAAGTAACTGGAAATTTTATTTCATGGTGGATTATCTTAGACAAAGAGCAGAAGTTTTACATGAGCCATACTGGTGAAATTTCTGCAGTCAGTGAAACATATATAGTTGCTTTTCACCAAGAGGCTTACTACAGCTTTAAAATGCTCTCCAGGCTTGGGGCAGTAGGCAGTAACACCACTTCAGGAGAAACCTGAGGATCATACCCCTATTAGTTGTAAGAATAACATAAATAACCAGTGAAGGTAGTAATTTTGTTTAATCATAGAAATACCTCTACGTTCCCTTTTCTGAGATCTGCTAGAGGGAAGCTATGTCATGTAGTTGATTAACACCTTAAGTTGCCTCAGCCAGAGATAATCAAAGTCTTAACATCTCAGACAGTGCCATCCCTAAAGCTTCCCTTCATGTCAATCTATTTTGTGGCAAAGCCAAAGACATAGCCTTTCCTGTTGTCTGCAAGTGTTCTTCCTTTCTGTACAGCTCGCAGGAAGAATTAGCGTTTGACTCTACTTGCTCCCTCCTGATACTCTATGAATGCCGTGTAAGTATGGCATTGAGTGCTTTAAGCTTAAAAAAAGAAGAAAAAAGGAAAAGATAGCATGCATAGCAACCAGGTCGTCAAAGTTCACAGGCCTGAGCTGTGCTGTTGTTGAATGCTTTTGATAAGTTCTGCGCAGTGGTTTCCTTTGGCTGAAGTCATTCATCGGTGTGTGTTGCTGCCTCTGAGAGTGTATGGGTAGTATGAATCTCTACAACGATACTTACTGTCCTACTATATAATATGATGCTTTGGCTGTTTCTGGGACTATAAGTATTGGGGAAATTAGGAATTGTGCTTTAAGTCACGTTATTTTTTTAAAGTACAGAAACTGGAATTGAAAAATGACCCTTCTAACCGTTAGCATTAGTGGTTCTGAAAGTTGATTAACTTAACAGAGACAGGTTTAAAGGTGTGAGTGAAAAGATACATGAGAGTAAAGCCAGAAGTGGAAAGTCTGTAGATCTGTGACTTCGAGGAGGATGCGTAGATGAACAGAAATATTCATGATGGTGAATGGAGAGTCTCTGTACTAGTTTTTGCTCACAGCATCTTTTTCAAAATGTTATGTTTGAGATATTACTTTTATGAAATTGCTTTACTTGTGCACTGTGTGTTGTGCTGTGTTTGAAGTCCCTAGAGGGACTTCAGTTTAATAACTTTGCTGTAGATCTTGTTCAGTTCCTCATAACTAAATTAATTCAAATATTTGGGACTGTTGCTTTCGGTGGCTGCTGTTGCTGTGCTCCGTTCTGACTCATACATATGGAATTCAGAGGTTTAAATAGTTCCTATGTCTGTACTTTGTAGAACATGTTTGTAGCCTAAGAGGATAGAGTTTAATGCTCTTTGGGACTTTCTGGGCCCCTTATGTTTCTTACTGTCTTTGCTTGTTAAGATTTCTCTGGAGATAGGCAGCTTCCGCTTAGAGAGTGTGGTAATTGTTGACATTCCATAGGTAGGTGTGATGAAATCTTCAGCACTATATACTGTACTACGTTAGATGGTCACCTGACAAAGAGGTTTTCTCTGCAGATGATGTATATCATCATAGCCTCATTTATCATTTTTAAAATTCAAGCAATCATTGATACCCCAAAGCTAACTTTTGAATGTTTGAAATTACAGAAGAAGGAAAGCTGTCCAGAAGTTCAGGATGAAAATGAATTGTTATCTGCCGTGTTTGGTAACGAGGATTACAACCACTGCTCTAAGCTTCTTGTGCCTCATGTGAGTCACTGGTACTCAAGTTTTTCCACAATCTGTTTAACTGCTGTGGTTTTAGGAAGATGGACGAGGAGGTCATTTGTCTTTCCAAGACTGTTTTGGGTATTTCCAGGCACTCTGCTTAAAGCTTGTTATTTTAGCAGGAATGATAAACATATAACATGCTTCCACAGAGAGCGCTTATCGTATCATGTTGCACAAATGCACAAACGTGGCATCTGCACATGCGCGCGTGTTGTAAAGTGACACGCAGCAGCATTTGTTTCCTTTCCTATTTAATACAGTTCACCATTTCTGCAGCTGCAAATAAGGTCTTGGGTGAGTTTAAATAATGCCTGCCAGGAAAAAAGAATCAATATAAAGAAGCGTTTTCTGGCAGGAAACTGATTTTACTAATTGTGGCACGAATTGATACTTCATCCAATCTAATGCTAACAGACTTGGTGTGATTCAGTTAGTGTTTAGTTGCAATATGTTAATATCCGAGTAGCAATGTAGTAGTTACAACATAATTTGGCATTAGACATTACTCTTTAAAGAGTCAAATCAAATATAATTTTCTTGTTCCTTGCAACAATAACCATCTCTAATATAGTTTTACATATTAGCAAAGTTTCTTTACCTCAGTAGCCTGAATTCCAAAGTTCAGAATTGCCTGTGTTTATGTCTATGAACACTAACTGTAAAGTGGGTGATCTCTTTATTTACAAAGAATGATCTTTCATTGTCTCTGTCTCCTTTCTTGTTTTAAATTTCCTCACCGTTTTCAGTGAAACTCCGTTGTTTTATAAGTAATATTGCATCAATGTTTTTTGCTAGTCAATTAAAAAAAAGAATTAATGTCAGTATGTAGTGTGATTTCCTGTTTAATTTCCATTTAGTTAAAGCTCCATCAGTGTAAGGACAGCAAAAATGCCTGTGAAAAGAGAAAAGAGAAAGCAGCTGAGGTGGAAGTTAGAATGATTTAGCACTTCCCCAAAGTACATAAAAAAAAAAAAAAAATTATTGTCACGCAAGATGCATATAGTCAGTCTTGGGCTCTTTAAGGTGCAAAGGAAGTTTAAGGCCATATTATTTTTTAATTTTCACCATGAATTTAGGATCATAATTTAGTTTTGATTCAGGATCTAGTAACTGGAAAAAATGAACTGTTGAGTTATTTAAAAATAGGTCTTTTTGCAGCTGACTACAATGGCATGGAAGAATAATGAACAGATAAAATGACTGTTCTAATGAGATACACAATTCTAGGTATTTTAAGCTCATGTGAGTGTATGGAGACATATTTAACTGGTATTTTTAATTTGAGTTAAGATGGTCCCTCTGAAAAATGACATCGTATATACTGTAGTTGCACCTGTGTAAGTGGATACCTTCAAAAGGGAAACAAGATTACATAATCCCCAAAGAAGTTTCTAGCTTTGTATATATTTTTGGAAATGTAAGGATTAGATTAGGATTACATGTAATTTGTAACAGAAATATCTAGAGAAGGAATGTATGGCATTGATAACCAAGGAAGCCAATCTGTTTCTCAAATTCCAGCTCTTTAATTATTTGAAGTGTGTGGAGTTTTTGCAAGGAAATGATAATGGTTTGGTGAGGTTACAGGAACTCCCATGAAATGCAGTTTCAATCCTAACTTGTTTTAATAAAGATTTTATCTGAAAATTTCATAGGTATTTGAACCAGCTCCAGCATTTAAATCTCACTGGCACTGGATTGGCATCCACAGGAGGGGTTTTGTGGTTCAGCAGGTATTATCAGACCAGAACTTCTGTCTTGCAGACATTCATGAGCTAATGAAAAGGAAGGAAGAAGGTGTCGTATCGAAACAGATTTGAAAATAATTAACAGGAATGGAGAACGGGAAAGCTTTTTTTTTATATTAGCAGTTGAGGTGCCTACATATTGTAGGTCTGCTGCCATTATGTGTAACATGAAAAGATGATCTGGTTTTTTTTTGTTGCTCTAGCTAGGTGGTTCAAGAGGAATAATTTCCTCTTTTCCATATACTTTGTGCTGTGTTTATGCTCCCCAATGTCCATCCCTCATTTACAGAAAAGTGGGAGAGAAAGAGAAAGAGGCAGATAAATTTAACAGTTAAGTAGGCCGAAGAGACATGAAGCAAAATAACTGTTTATTTACAAAACTTTTTTGTAAGCACATATTCCAACAGATTTCTTACTTCTCCTTTTCTAGATTCATACCATCTATAAGACCTCTGCTCTCGTATGTCTTCAGACGCATAGCCTTGTTTCTGATGCATGTTTTAAAAATCTTTGCTGTAATCATGGGAATAGGTAGGCAGATCTTGTGTGTAGGCTGACCCCTCCTCCAGATATCCCAGAAAGGCTGAATAAAGCTTTTCCTCAATCAAAAAATCATACCAAAGCTTGTAATTTTAGGTGTACATTTAAATGACAGAAGTGAAAATGTTGACAAATACAAACGGGGAAATTTGAAAAACAAACAGTCCAGAATAATGTTAAATAACTCTCTTTTTATTCTATTGCCCTCATTCCACTGAATTCAGACCACATCATCAGAGACTGATGTAAAACATAAAAATTCAAAGAGATTTTGGAAGATGGTCTGTTTTATAGTAGCAGGCAAAGTCCAGTATTAACTTTGGAGTCATGTTGGGTCCAGGACGCATATGTATGTCTTTTGTATCTTTTTGGAGTGTAGTTTTTCAGATGAGCTATTTCTTATCACTGAGACAGGTGCATGTAGTAGTCATGAAAATACTGTAATAAGTTTATTTGTCCTGGATTTATACTTTCAGACTCAGACAATGTTAATACAGTTAATGTTAACAATTTTAAAGATTTGGAGCTTTCAAATTTAAAGAGGCTTTATAGTAATTTATTACTGTAGAGTCATTTACTGCCATTTATCTCAAAGTATCTTGCAGAATTCAATTTTGAAATATTTTGAGTGGATTTCACATAAGTAAGAAAATCACTTGTAAGATCTGTTGAGAATTTTATGAAGTGAACCCCATCTGACCCTGGAGCCAAGAAGCTGCTCTGTAGGTGATGCTTTTTTATTGGACTGAGTTTGAAGAGGTTGCAGCTCCATTCTGACTGCCTTTCATTTCAACACAAATGTACTGGGGTAGTCGATTGCCTTACAAAGCTTTAAATAGAAAGACTGAACAGGTGGTTTGGGTTCAGGAAATAAAATAAGCTATATTATTGTAGACAGGGAAAATTCTTTTCTCATTACACACTACTTGGATAGAATTAAGCAGACAGCTCATGCTGAGAAATTCGAAACTCAGAGAATGCAACAGTTAAAAAGACAGACAATAAATGCGGTAGTAATTCCGGGGTGGACCTAAACAGTAGAGCAGCTAACTCAAAATAAACAAACCAAAATAACAGAAAAAACCCCATTATGTTATCTTTGACAATAGAAATCTATTTTATAAACCAAGCATAATGATGACTTCATTTCTCTGATTAAAGTTAGTCATCTGTTTATTTTTCCAGGGTTAGTTAACTTTATTCGCATGGGATTATGTTAGCAATTATGTTTAGAATGAAATCTCTCTTCATTTTTAAACAGATTTGGGGGAGGAGAGAAGAGAAAAAATATTTGTTTGCCACTCAGTAATCCAGTCCAAATGTTCAACAGTCCCTCTGTGGCAAGAGGCAGCATATGACTTTTAAGCTAGACTTGGTGCTAAACACATTTGAACAATAAAACCTTAGATCACTAATATTTGAAGTATTTATTTCTAATTTGCTCACCATCTGCTCCGAGATTCTTTGGTTTATATTATGTGTGTTTAAAGGCCCCAATAGTTTTTATACTGAAATTTTAAAAAATTCTGTTAGGTTGGGAAGGAGCACTACAAAGTGTTAGATGTACTCTGTAAGAAGTTCAGAAATGTTTTCTCTTGGATTTGTATTGTTTCATAGCTTATCATCCTTTTATTTGTTAAACCTTTCTTGGAGAAAAATGGCAACTTTATTTTGGTATTTTTATGCTACTTTTTTACTAGGTAATTAACAATATAAAATGAGCCAATAAATTTAGAGAGAACCTTAAGAGTCATCTTAGACAGTGCTGTTATATTAATATATTTTAATTTAGAAACTCCTAGACATGAATGAGTGTTATGCATTAAATTCAGCACCTGATCACATGCATGTTGGAAGGTATCCAGAGACTGGGTGAGCAAAGACTGCTACTTCCTAGTTGTGCCACTGAAATTAAGATTAACTCCCTAGAGAAGACAGTTGAATTAACACAACATGTTTTATGTGCAACAAAAACAAACCTACCTGTATCACTTCTTTGCCTACAACTTCCAGAAGCGCAGTCAAGTACATACTGCAGCGACCATGAATAAGCTGATTTTTCACATTAAACATTTGTTGTCTCTTCATAATTATATTTTAATGTTAAATTTTAATGGTTTAATTATGTGCACATTACCATTATACTCTAAGAGAAATATTCTGACTTAATACTGATGGCTGTTTTAAATGATAACTTTATGATTTGGTGCTTTTTCTCATTGCTTAGTTTTTTTTATTAATCTCAGCTAAGCAAATTAATGATGTTAAACAGAAAAAACAAAACCTGAAAATACTAATCATTTTATTTTAACACCGATGTGTGCATTATACATTTATATAAAGAAAACATTCATGCCATATCATTAGCAAACAAATAATAATCAGTCAGACATGAAGTATTATTAAAAGACAAGAAGATTTTATGATGAAGACAGGAGAAATAATAGAAATTTGCAGAAGGGCTGTTGTTGTATCTTGTAAGGAATAGCTAGAAAATTAGATTAATCAAGGAGCAGACATTTGGAAGAAAGTTTGTGTGAATGCCTGACAGTCTTGCTCTTTCCCTCATTTCAAATGTTGGCAGGGTAGCATGCAGCTCCAAGGGAAATGTGCTCCTTTCATACTTGAGTAATTGATGAATTGTATGCAATATGCAAATGAGAATCCATAAATCTTATGAATGACAGCTTAATTTATGTGAGCCTTAATGAATGCAGGATTAGATTTTAATTAAATATCCTCAAAGGCACCCTGAGTAGTAGGTTTTTTTAGGCCTTGTTTTTTTTGAAGACTTGTTTCACATGCAGTGCATTTTATGAAAGAAGAAAATCAGGCAAAGAACTTAGTAGAAATGTTCTTGTATTTTAATGATAAGCATTGTTCTGTTGTGTGAAGCAAACAGTACTTCAACTGATAATAAGCATTTAACAAAATATCTACAGATCTTTTTTGCACTTCCTACACAATTTCCCAAATTTGATTACCTGTAATTACTGCTGGCTTCTGATATTGTATGCTATTTTTAATTACAGGAAAAGTTATTAAAACTTTTCCAAAAATAAACAGTATCTGCAGAAGAATTCATTAAAGTTTGATTGGCCATATGAATGTTTTAAATGCTAAATCTAATTCCACTAAAATAAGGTGTTCCCACCCCATTTTGAAAATTGCATCTCTAGACAATACATAATGAGATAAAATGATAAATAACACAGAAGGTTGTAAATAACATTTAGCAAGCAGAATTGTAAGATAAAAGTGTTCTGCAACAGTGCCTGCTATTCCCAGCTGTCTTTGGAATAAGAGGACTGATCCTGTTCCTCTCTCACCTGTTTTAATTTAGCCACTAAGAATGTGGCTAGAATCTGCTTGAGTTGGGAGAGGAGGTTGAGCAAACTTCAGAAATGCAGACGCTGAAGTTGTGCAAGATGGGGTTCCTCAGCCTTGTTTCACTGGTTGAGTTTGTCTGTGTTACATGGCTAAACCACTAGTCCCTTCAGGTAGTTTTTTACTGTCCTGTATGTGGTTCTTGCCTCTCGATAAGAGTAAAGGCAGGGCCCTCCATTTTATTGGCAAGATTTTTTTTGGTGGTGTTTACAGCTGTCAACTGTGAACACTGCTGTCTCTTTCAGAAAAAAAAATCTCAGTTCATCTTCCCTGTGAAATTCAACAACTTCAGAAAATCCAGAAACTCGTTTTTCTTTCCAGCTACAGCAGTTTATCAGTAACTGCTTTTCCAAATTTCACTAGTCAAGATTCTTCCTCCTCAGTATTTCATGGAAGTCAGGTATGAAATAGCTGGACTATTATTGCAAAGATGTAACCTCCTGCTTAAAACTCTGTTGCTGTTGGTGGAATGATGGCCAATATGATACTCAAAAAGGGTCCTAGAGGGTGTTCAGAAAACTACAGACCAGGAAGATGATCTGTACTTCACGAATGAGTAGAAAGAATAATGCTAATGGGCCTTCTATAAATATGATATACTAGGGAAGTGTCAACACTGCTTCTGTGTATGGAAATTCTAAAAGGATTAATGAATAGGCAAGAAAAGGCTATCCAGTTGATAAAACTTCATTGAATTCTCAAAAAACTTTTAGCAAGGTTCCTTAGCAGGGAAATTATGCTGCCATGAGACACTTGGAAAATATCTGTTTCAAATGTAGGAAACTAACCATATTTTATTTGTTCAGTTTGCTGGTTGGGAAGGATCACTACTGAAGTCTCATGGTGGTCTGTGATAAGACCTATGTTTTTCAGTATCTTTGTAAACAATATGGCAACAAAGGGAAGTAATAGCACATGAAAAATAAAACATTAGAACTTTTCTGACTAGAAAAAAAATTACTGGACCTTAGGACAGAGGGAACAATGGAGGAGGGGTAAGACAGAGGTCTTTAAAATGGGAGTGGAGTAAGAAGGTGAGAATGGAGCATTCTAATAAGAGAACTAGAGGTCATCAAATGAAACTAACAGATGGTAGATTTACCAAAAATAAAAAAGAGTGCTTCACACATTTCATACTTTAGTTGCCAGATACACTGCCACAGGATGATGTGGGTGCCAAAAACTGACAGAGGTTCAGAAAATTTTGTAAAGTTTAGGTAAGAAAAATCCACCAAAGGTGGTAAAAGAGCACAAGGTCCAGGAGATCTCTGGGCTGCAAATACTGGAGACTGGGAACATATCCTGATACTATGTCACTGTATGTTTTTCCTTTTCTATTAATCTTCCTTCAGCAACTTGTACTGGTTGTGATCAGACACAGGACGCCTGGGTAGATAGGTTTTTGGTTTCACCCAGTATGGGTGTTCTTTGGTTACTGTGGTCTGTGTTGCAGCCCTTGCGTATCGTCAGAGACGTGTATGGGATACAAAGAGAAAGCATAGAGCATTTGTAATTGAGCATGCACTCTCAAAAGGCTAACAAGCAGATGAATTCTCAAATTGTTTGGTGGGGAAAGGGAAAAAGAAAGTGGAACTGCCATGATGAACAGCGTATTTGGAAAAGAATGTATTTGTTGACCACTATCCAAATATAGATGATTGCTGTCTGTAATTATCAAAACACAGTTAACAGGTTTGGCAAATACTTAAGTATGAAGTTTGAATGGATGTTTGATACCAAACTGGAGTGCAGATGACGTGTATTTGTGGACAGCTGAAGAAAAGGAAGGAAAGAGCAAGAGGTAAAAGTGATTTTTATTTCTAGTCTCATTCTCCTCTACTAAAATTGAACCTAGATACGTGTCCTTTTCAGGACTGTAAGTAATTTGCAGCGCTTTTATGTTTTAAAGACAGGTGTCAGAAGACATCTTTTTTCAATTATTTTATCTGAATGCTGACATTTTCTTTTCACAAACTTCAAATGGTGACTGTGTCAACAAAAGGGTATATGAGTCCCTTCAGCTCCATGAGGAACTTAAATAAGCAGCTCCAGTAATGACCCCACCTGTGGTAATAGTTTATTAGCTAATGAACTAGCAAAAGGAGGGGAGGGAAGATGATTTTTTTTCTTTGAGCATAGCTCTTTACAGGAAGTATGTTTAATTCAGCCATGTCAGCGTTGCACTGCCTGTATGAGCTATTTCAGATATGGCTTTGTCTTTACAGTAGAGACTTCTATATTGTCAGTTGGGCTGGGCTTTACAAATAAGCTTTAAAAGATTTCTTACTGTTATTTGCCTAGAGACTCCATGCTGGCTAGTAACTTCTATTTGTGAAACAGAGGTGATAGAGAGGAATGGAAAAAAAAGTCCAAACTTTTATATTGGGTTAGTTAACATAGGCTTAGATGATTGGTTTTATTAGTGGATACATACAGAATAGAAAGACCAGTAAACTCCCTAGAGAAATAAAAAAATAAGGTAGTTCAGTCACTGAAAGCTCTAATTTCTTCCTATATGAACATTTATATATCTATATACATCTATATAGTTTCATATATATTTATCCATCTATCTTCGTATATTTCTTTCAAAGGAAATTGTAGAAATTCATACAAGAAGTTTGAAGTCTGTAGTTAGAATACCTGCATATGTGGCACAGATATTTTATTCCTAGTGTACTGATTTTATTTACTTGCTCTTTCTATGCTAAATATGAACACTCTGATCTTAAAAGTAAAAACGATGAATGAAGGTGAAAGAAAAGGGAGAGTCTTTGAATTCACAATTATGAGATCCAAATAGAGTTCCACAAGACAAAATGTCTCTGTAATCATATTTAACAAACTACAATTCGCAGCTCAGCTGTATGCTACAATTTGCATGAGATTCACTGCCTACAATGCATAGTTTTTTAAGAAGACCTACACAAAGTTTATAACAAATAAATTGTTTAAGTGGAAATATGCATGGATTCATTGCAAAGCATGAATTTCATGTTGTGAGAGGAATCAGGCCCAATATATCTGCTGTACTTGTGAGAGGTAATTATAAGATCTCCTTGAAAAGGACGTTTTTACAAGATCTCGATTTGGCTTTCAGCATTTATGAATTTGAATTGACATCCTCAGCACAGTGCCAATTCTGCATGACTAGATTCATTCCACAAACGGAGTTTAAATGGCTGTGTATATACTGCTAAACTCAATGGGGCAGGGTTTTGTGCAAGCATCAAATTGTTACCCTGGTGTGGTGTTAGAAAGAAGGCGATTTTAGCTGTGTTGTGCCATTTGGCATCAGAGAAATAAATGGTCTGGTTTATTTACCAGTGTAGACAAAGCCAGGCCATTTTAGATTCAAGTTAGCTCTTAGCTGACTGGATCTAGGGGAGAAGAATTTGCATGGATTGAGGAACTACCAATTTTTCCAGTCTCACAGGAGCAGAATCATTTCTGCTGCACCTGTCCTTGGCTGTGGAGGGAGCAGAAAGATCTCCACACTGCTTGAATCTCTCAGCCTTTAGGTCACGTGTCTGGGCCTATTTACTACCTGACTGTATTTACGCTATAAAGAGTACTTTCAGCCCACTCCCCCTCATACGTTTTCTATCAAAATCCATCCTCTTCCCAGTCAAAGAAACATAACTTTTCAGACAGGGAGAGTTTTACTGATTTCACAGGGAGGAAGCCTGAGAATGAGCTGAAGTAAGTCAGCCAACATGCATGTGCTTTGTCATGAAGATGGCCACCTTACACTGGGCTAGCAAGTGTATAGCCAGCATGTCAAGAAAACTAATTGTCCTCCTCTCTTCTTCAGCGCTGATGAGACTCCATCTGGAGTTCTGGGTCCAGTTTTGGGCTCCCCAGTAGGAGAAAGCTATGCATGTAGTGGAGCAAGTGGTGTGGAGTCCACCAAGATGGTTAGAGCTGGAGCACGTATCGGGCTGTGGAAGTTGGGGCTATTCTGTGTTAAGATCAGAAGGCAAAAGGAGGATTTTGTTGAGGTTTTTAGCTACCTAAAGGGGGGATGTAGACAAGACAGAGCCTGTTTTTTATCAGAGGAGTGCTGCAAAAAGACAAGAGGCCAAAGTCCTGAGTTTCAACAGGGAAAATTCTATATAGATAGAAGGAAAAATCATAGAATCATAGACTCATAGAATGTTAGGGGTTGGAAGGGACCTCTGGAAATCATCAAGTCCAACCCCCCTGCCAAGCAGGACCATAGAATCTAGGGCAGGTTACACAGGAATGCATCCGAACAGGTCTTGAAACTCTCTAGAGAAGGAGACTCCACAACCTCTCTGGGGAGCCTGTTCCAGTGCTCTGTAACCCTCACAGTAAAGAAGATCCTCCTCACGTTGAGGTAGAACTTCCTGTGCTCTAGCTTGCATCCATTGCCCCTTGTCCTATCGCAGGGCACAAGTGAAAAGAGGTTGCCCCTTT
>JAVSBS010024679.1:62300-63736 GCA_033124195.1 Coracias cyanogaster | reverse complement strand
GTGGTGGAGTCCCCATCCCTGGAGGGGTTTCCAAGCTGTGGAGATGTGGTGCTGAGGGCCATGGGTTAGTGGTGACCCGGCAGTGCTGGGTTAAAGGCTGTACCTGGTGATCTTAAAGGTCTCTTCCAACCAAAATGATTCTATGACTTTTTTTTCTTTCACACCTTCCACCACATGGACTGTGATGATGTGCAAGGACCAGCTGATGCTCACGTACGGGACCACCAGGTGCTGGGGAGCCAGGGGCTGGGACCAGCCTCCAGCTTTACAGCTCCTTAGTGCCAGAGTCAGGCTGAAGAGGAGTATCTTATCTTTCTTTTTTTTTTTTCTCCTGATCTCAAATGGGTGTTGTGAGGCTTATTGAGCTAATGTTTGTAAATTGCGCGGAAATTCTCCAATGAATTGTGCACGAGGAATGCTAAGTATTGCTCCTCGTGGATTGTTTTCAACGTGAAGCACTCATGATGAATTGTTTCTGTATAGAGAGCTCACATCCTGTCAGAAAAAAGGGCCATTAAGCACCCTTTCACTAAACATCAACAGAACCAGTATTTGTTGGTTACTTGGGGAAAAGGACACACTCTTGGTGGAATTAGACATCTTCAAGTTTACTAGGATGACCCTGAGCACCGGGCTAACTATTGAAGACACAAGGCTAGGGTGATCGCAAGCAGCACTCCTATTTCAGCTCTGCTACGTTCCTTGATGCCCAGGTTATTTTATCTTATTTCTTAGTCTGTCTTTTCCGAGAGTTCACAGAGCACAGGCGGCACCACGACAAGATCTTCCAAGGAAGAGAACGTAAGTTAAAGAGCATGTTTCTAGGTAGGGCGCTTCTCAAAGCTCGCCAGGAGAAGACAATTGACCCGGTCACTCCTCTCATCTGACCAGCAAGGACCAGGGGCACTACAGACCCATCCCTACCACAGAGAGACCAGGCCCGGACGCTTCCTCTGCAAGACCTGTGCTCTGAAGGCAAGACCTCTGTGACACAGCAAGAAGCAAGGAGCTGGTCTGCTCGTATCTCAAACTTCGTTGCTATCAACCCCATGGGAACGCAAGCCTTTCTAGATTTGCCTCTCCCTGCTACATTTTGTATTATACGCACAGATCCTAGTCTTTTTTGATAAATACAGACCTGCAGAACAGCCTTCCCAGACATCCTAAGCTGCTCCTAAAATGCCGATATGGAGAAAAATGCAGTCGTCGTGATGTTCCTCTGCTCTGCGCTTTTTCACACTGCTAGAAAGGGGACTGCAACCATCTTAATTAAAATGTATTGCCTACCACAAGACTCCACTATTTTAAGATAAAATTTACATCTTTTATTAACTCCCCTCACCTATACACTTAGCTCGCGGTGCCTCTCAACGCCCATCTGCCAGCCCCGTACAGTAAAGTCACTTGATATTCCACCCACCAATTTTTCCTAACAA
>JAVSBS010024679.1:34800-39800 GCA_033124195.1 Coracias cyanogaster | reverse complement strand
GAAGCTTCTGTGGAAAGGATTTTTCCCATTCCTTTCAGTGAAGGCAGAGGTCCGTTTACAGATAACGTACAAACTATGTTCTAATAAGAGATACATCTTTAATTATTCATTATTACACTTATTGGTATCTTACTTGGCACTTAACGGCAAAGAAGATATCCATTGCCTCGGCAGTAGCCGCGCGTACGAGGGGAGCGGTGCCAAATACCAGCAATTTCCTGGCACCGCTGGCACACGGTGCCATTTTGGCAGAACCATTTGGCATCAGCCTGTTGCTTTGCCACCTCTACCATTACTACTGAGCATCGGTAACCTGCCTGCATGTCCTACCAAAAAAAATACATGATTTTCTCTTCGTGGTGCCTATGCTGTGTTCTTGGTTTCAGTGGCGTGGGGTAATTTGAGGCCCAGGGGCTTGTGCCAGGGCACATTAAAGAGCAGACAGAGCGTACCCTGTGAAGGGTGTTTTGATCAGTGTCACTTACCCTGATAAATTATAGAAACAAAGAATTGTTAAGTTTGGAAAAGACCTCTAAGACCATCAAGTCCAACCGTAAATACAGGTTGGTTTTGTTCTGCTCTCTGGTTGTGACAGTATGGACTGAAACTGAGGTAAGAGCAGGGATCTCTCAACGGTGCATGTCTTCATTTGATTTTTAACTACTATTTTTCAAAACACGTATAAACCATCTCATGGTAGCGATACATAAGGTTTATAAGCAGGCACTTTGAGATCGTTCTGTTTCTTTATAAACTGCACCAGGTGCTGAGCAGCCCGTTTGGAGACACTTATAGGCCGGGTTGCTTCAGTAGGAGTCTTCAAGCATCAGGCCCCAGGAGCAAGGACCCATAATTCACGCCATTGCAACAACCCCAGCCGTTTGTTCTGCCCCATGAAAGCCAGCCAAGGGAAATCTTTCTCTGGAAACTCTCAGTCAGCATTGGGCCAGCTGAGATCCTCAGGAGCATGGTGGCCACCACCTTCAGGTGTTGCATTCTCAGCGTTCACCTTGACACTTGGCCTGGGCTGTTCTCAGCTTGAAGCTCCCATCTCCCTTTCAGGTAACTTCTCCAGGATGCGAGAGCGAATGAGGTGCAACCTCACACCCCCAGAGAGGAGTGTCCTCCCCACCTGGAGCATCTCCACCCTGAGCTGCAGGTGGAGAGGTTGCTGGTGGGTGCCTCGTGGAGAAGACAACTGTGGTGGAAGTAGCTGAGCTCCACGTCCATGAGAAAAGCGGAAAAGCTGCATATGTACGTAGGGGGAACATCTGGGCTATTGTCAGCAACTTACGTACATTTACTAAATTGCAATCTTGAATGAAATTGTCCGTCATAAAAGCCGCCTCAAGAATTTTGATTTTAGCTGTCTGTCTGCACGAGTTGCCACGTACGCTCGTGTCATTTGTCTTAATTTTATTTCACTATCACTAACTGTAGGCACTACTTCAGAAATATTTTGAATTTAGTTTTAATTGTACGGCTTTCAACTCACGCAACATTTCTCTTTGTGTTGAAAGCATCACGGTGATTTATCCTCATTATTGTGTAAATAGGTTTCGGCAGTTCTCAGTAAATAAAACAAAGAGTGACAGGAGGAGAAGGGGGAATTTGCTTTCCTACCAATTAGAGTAGCCTTAGGCAGTACTTTTAAGAGGAGATAAATCCTGCAAATCACTAAAATGATCCTGTCACATGCACCAAATATTAAAATCACACAGCGGCGCACTTCATACAGTTTGCTTTGGTTTAATGAGTTGGGGTGGGCTTCGTCATGAGGTTTGCATCTCGCAGTTGGGGACTGTTGATTGACAGTGAAGATCATGCCCAACTGCAGCTTCCTAACCAGTAGGGCCAGATGGAAAATCACAATTCATGTTTAATATGCAGTTTTTCAGCTAACGAAAATTCCCAAATTGTCTCCTCACCTCCTACCTGAAAATTTCCTCCCATAATAAATGCAAAATATGCTTCGTATTAGCCAAGAGTGGTTTTTCCCCCCTTCCAGCAAGTTATTAAAAAAATCCTGTATAAATGATCCCTATTAAGTGAACAACCTGTTAACTTCTTCAATTATCTAAGTTATCAATGATTAAAAGATAAGTTTACAAAACATCTGTTGTTCCACTTGGACACTTTTAAAAAGTATGTAAGTAAGTGGTGAGTCAGGGTGCAGATAGGATCACAAGAGGAAGAAGAGGGTTTAAAAGGACTAAACAACCCAACAAATGCTTTGTTGTGGTACATTTTCTGCCCAGTACAGACTCCAGTGCCACGCTGGTGAGGATGCTGTGGCTCCTTTTGGATCCCTGGAGGTGTTCAAGACCAGGTTGGACGGGGCCTTGAGCAACCTGCTCTAGTGGGAGGTGTCCCTGCCATGGCAGGGGGTTGGAACTAGATGGTCTCTGAGGTTCCTTCCAACCCAACCCATTCTATGATTTGCCGTTACATGGCCTGCTGAGGTCTGAAAGGGCATTTTTAGCCCCCAGAACAAAACATGCTGATATTGTGTAATATATATAGTAAAGAGACGGTTGATATCAAGCTTTTAATGACAAACAAGACATAGCAGGCACATTGCATGATGCCGCAGGAGCCCTTATAACCGTTATAGCTCAGAGTGTCCTATTTTCAATTATTATCTCCCCCTACACTGTTCTCCTGCAGTCAAGTTTTACACTCTGACATTTATACTTAGTATATTGAGCAATGATTGTTACCTTGTTCCAGCTTTTTTTTTTTTGTGTGTGTGTGCGATGCTTTATGAGAGTGGAACTAAATGTATGACAGGAACCCCAGTAACCTGAGACCCTGGGTCAGTAATGTATTAAAACAAAACAAGACACACATGGCTTCGGCACAGCAAGAAATCATGCAGGAATGGGGCCTGAGACAGGCTGAGATAAAGAAGGCCCTACCTAACAGCTGCAATTATAGCCTTCGTTATACGAGTCAATCCATTACTGCATATAGGCTTGACAAATTACCATAAATGCCAAGCCAGAACAACAGCGAAGTCATTTAGCTTCATACTGGACACTTTAGAAGTTGGTACATCTAAATATCACAGCGAGGACTAATTAATTAATCAGTCTTGTTGGTATAATGACTGTAATCTTTTTTTTTTTTTTTTTTAATTTAAAAAACTCCAACTAAACAACTGGCAAATTATTATTATAGCGGTTAGAGGATAAAACCCTTGATTTGTAGTCGCATTCACATCAATTTGTAAATGTCCCAGAATAAATACAAGTTTTTCATCGCCCCTTTCGACGGGATGGATCTGCAAATTAAAGACTTTACATTAAAGAAACGCTCGCTGCCGGCTGCCCGCAAGTTAACAAATGCTTGCGCCATCTTCGCGTAGTATTGATTTATAAGTATTAAATTATGTGATTACGTTTTATCACTTTCTCAGATGTAGAATAGCTGCTCGACTCCGTGTACAGGAAGGAGAACGATGATTAACATTACCTCACACGTTTTTTATATTCCCTGAAAAATATGTAGCACCGTGACTTCCACAGGGCACATCTTCCTAACCTTGTAATTTATTAAGTCAATGTCTGATCAACCTCCTTGTAGACGTTTTCCCCATCACATTTAAGCATTTCAAAATTAACAGCACTGCCCTTCTAGGAGGTGAAATTACCGCTGGATTACTGGTTTTCAGTGCGGGTGAAGTACAAAGAGATTGAAACCACCTCTGCTGGGCTGGTGATTTAACACGGGTGGAGCCAACCTGACCACCCCAGCGTGGAGACCTCTGGGCTGGCTCCACCTGGACCAGCACAAGCTGCCAGGGGTCTGTGCTCAGCTTTGCCTACCAGTGATCTGCTACGCTCAGAGTAAATATCCGTAAAGTCTTATTTAGGTTATACTTTGTCTTTTCCAAGTTTTTCCACTGTCCCACCTCCCAATTGCTCTACACAATCAAGAGTGTTTCACAGCGTCGTCCACACGCCAGGTCCTGCTGATAGCAGGCGCAAGGTGAGCACTTGGCACGCCTACCGCTAAAACTCCAAGTGGCTCTTAAAGAGTCACTAGACAGAGAAGGACGCTGCTAGTCCAAAACTAGTCACGACTCATCCAAGACAACACAGAAAATATGTGACAGAAGCAGACATAGAAGCTGTATTTGAGACTAAATTCATTGGGTCAGCAGGACCCAGGTGGAGGACTGATACTTTCCTTCCTCTGCCTCAGACACTAAGCATTACCCAACTTCAACAGCAAATGAACAGAAGAAGGTACAGGTAAGTCTCCTTCACTACACAATCCTGATTCACGCCTTGAAAAATAGGCATAATGGGCACCAACCATGGAAAGGGTCATGAATGCAAGAAGCCATCACAAAGCTAAAGGCCCTCTCACATCTTGTGTCCAGAAAGGGGATAAAATTCAGGTTACAACAGACAACTATGAAACGGATGGTGTTTGACTTTCCACCTCAGTGCTCTTTAACTTATTTCTCTGCGTAATTCCCTACTCTTAAAATTGGAGAAGGGAAATATTGTTACCTGGAACCATCCAGCCTTCTCTGTGAAGCATCAGGAGAAACTGAGCTTCAGAAGTTCTCAACTCCAGCTTGTCAATTAATGCTATTAGGCTGTTAGCCCGCTGTTGGGCTCTGCGCTCGCTCTGAGCACGCTAACTTTGGTGCCGCTGGGCTGTGGTAGCTCAGCGCTTCTCACATGACAACTTAGTCTAATTGAGTGGGACAAATTATCTTACAATGGACTCTGTGCAACAGCAGCAAGACTAAATCTATACTCCGGCTAACTCTGAACACATAATTTAGCCATAAGAGACTAGCAGCGTCAGTGGTTTCCACAACTCTCCGCTAAAAGCAAAGGAAAATTAAGTCTCGAGAAATTCTGGTCTCAGTTCCAGAAAGCAGCAGAATACGTGAGGTCAGAATTCGCAAAACATTGTTCTTCTCGCGCAGCCGGTTGTGTTTCTTCCTCGTTGCCTCTGACCCCTTGCCCCGTGCTCCTCAC
>JAVSBS010024679.1:4800-29800 GCA_033124195.1 Coracias cyanogaster | reverse complement strand
AGAAAGAGACACTAGTAGCAAAAAAAAAAAAAAAAACCAACCCACTGCATGCTTCTTTTCTCCCATTTTTAGCGCCCATTTTATCCAAGCCTGTGTTTTATATTTTATCCCAGGAGAGGCAAGGGTGGCTCGGGAGCCGGCCATGCATTCCCAGGCGGACACTACAGCCCAAGGATGCTGCAGCACCGCAAAAGGCCATTTTTCCAGCCTTCTCATGCTGTGCTCCAAGGAGGAACATTCTGGATGGACAAACAGATGGACATTCAGCCCCACAAATGCTGCCCGGCTGCGTATCAAAACTACAAGCGATTTACCATGGCGGTTCATTTTTCAAACACAATTAGTTCGCAGCAGCACTATTGACCAACGAAGGCTCGTTTGTTCAAGAGCCGGGGGTGAGATGCTGCTCCTCCCTGGCACAGGAAGACAGGGAGCTCCTGCTTTCTGCCTGTCCATGCCTAGGACCAGCTCCTTGGTGCGGGTGCTGGGGAGGGCGAAGGGCTCAATCTGCACCAACACGCGAGGATCCTGCATCGCTAACAGCCTGATTATCTCTGGCAGCCCAATTAATTCAGGCCAATAGCAACTCCCTGTGTTTGCTTTTGCTTTTTTCCGAGTGCTCGATTTCTTCCCCGAGTTAACGAGCAAAAACGCCTCTTGGAAAAGCAGAAGGAATTTGCCCCAGATTATTCCAGGGGGTTTCTGGGTGGCTGCTTTGGCAGCACAGAGCCTTCTAGGATGGTTTCGGAGGGCCGGCAGCAGGAGCCCTTCCCGGCGAGGCAGAGCAGCAGAGGCTGGAGCTACTTTTATTGCTATTGTTTGTCTACAAATCTCCCCATGCCAAACAATGATGTTGTCCAAAGCGAGCTGTATGCTATTAATGACTCATGAGTACAATAATGCTGCCAGCCCCCTACTAGGTGTTTTGTCAATGCGCTTAAATTTCTAAAGTCTCAAACTGTTGCTATTTGTTGCCATCCATCCCCCAGCACTTTGCACAAATGTCTGTGGAGTACCCCGGCTCCAAAACCCTTCACTCTCAGCGCTGACCTTTGTGCTCTGGAAACAATTACTCCTGGAAAGCCTGTCAATATCATTATTTTTACAAGAAATCAATACGCTTCACAAAGTTAATGGGGGATTCAGGCAGCAAGCGTTTACCTTCTTACTGTCAGTGGTGCAGCGGGCTGTGCTCTGGCACAGATGACAGATTCGCCTAGACACCGAGCAGACAGTAAGCAATGGGTGTAAAGGAAAAATAGGCTGCAAGCAGGCGTGGAAAACGTCAGCTTCTGCAGGCATCTATGCTCTAACGAGCCAAAGATGTCAGCCTCTTGTAGTGTCCACTCTGGAGCAAGCAAAGAATACAGGGAGCTAATGAAAGGGGGATTAGGAAAGGGTTTCCACTGCACAAAGAGGAATAAACCAGTTTGAAAATGCTGGGGTGAATATCGGGGGGCTTCTCTAGCAAGGGGGTTCCTGGAGAGGGTTGTTCAAGCAGCTGGAATTGCTGCTGCAAAAAAAAAACCCACAGAAAAATACATTCTATGAATTCAGGGTGTAGGTTGAATTAACCCCCTTTGTTTTCTTGGAGTTTAGCTACACTGTGAGGGAAGTAAATGTCACCGTATTTAGCTCGGTTTCCTCTCTGCTAGTATAATGCTAGCCTAAAATACTTTGTATGTACTGAATTTCTTGAAAAGAAGGGAAGCGATCACCTTTACTAGTGAAGACGCTCTAGTCAGCCATTTATATACCAACTAATAAAAGATCCGTGTTGTTATTTCAAGGGCTTTTCTAAAATACCCACACAAGGCTTGGCCAAGCTACCTATTTTTTCAACGGTCCTGTCATAAAAGTGCAATAACACCACAGAAAACCTGTGCCAAATGGAAAACGGAGAATATTTGGAAGGAGTCGCCCGCTACGAAACCTGTGCTCGCGAGGATGCCTGGGGCAGGCCTTGGAGCCCACTCCACCATCACAGGAGCTCTGCCCTGGTCCACAACCCCACCACCCAGCTGGGCTGCCTCTCGCCAGCAGCTCTGCGCCCGTATGGGATGTGTTCTGGGTGTCATATGTTTCTGTTGCCCCAGTTTCTGCTCTTCTGCTGTTCATTATCTGCTTGTCAGCGCCGCGGCTCGCCACGAGGCCTTCTCCGGTGCGGGCCCTGCCACAAAGCAGCCGCGCTTCTGCCCACTCCTGACGTCACCCGTTTTTCCGAGCTGAAATCGAGTGAAAATCGAAGTATAAACAGCACCCTGCTATTAGTAGTACTTGGGGCTTTTATATATATATATAAGAAAAAGGAGGGATTGCAAGTGCACCGGGCAGCCCGGAGCACCCGGCTTGTGCCGCCTCAAAGGGATGGCTTAGATGACTTCAACACATGGCGGGGCTTAAAAAATACTACGAAAATTTCTTCCCTCGCTGCTATCAACAGTTTGGAATTTACACTAGCGCTTTACATCATTACCCGAGTCGTTCACAGCTTTTTAAGGCTTTAATGCAAACCACATGCAGAACCAGGCCCTCCCCGCCAGCAGCGCTGGGCCGGGTGGGATGGGAACCTTCTCGGAGGGGAAAAGCAACAAACAGATCTCTTGTCTACAAAGCAGGACTCGACACATTTTTCATGCATTGTGGGCTTCTCCAGCAGCAGCAAGCTGTTTAAAAAAATACCTGGCCCAAATTGAGCATTTGCTTGACATGATGGAAAAGTGAGTGCTATTTTCTGTTATATTGCCCCTATTCTACATCGACAAGAATATATTTTTTTTTGCTGTTCCCAACTGATTTCACAGTAGTGAACTCCGTTTATGAATTATCTGACACATTTCTTGCAATTCTTCTGACAACAGTGCTCAGTGGAAATTTCAAGGCACCTCTCTTCTGACAAGTAGAAATATCAATATTTGAATAAATTGTGGATTTTAAACTTCTCACTCTGATGCACCACAGCAAGGAAGACTGAATTTTTCTTTTACTGGGTCTAATCCCCTTGAGCCTAAAGGAAGAAATCTGTATGCAGCGTTTCATTACAAGAAAGCTGTACTGAGTGACATTTGAAGCACACATCTAAGTCGACCTGATGAAGTTTACTTCCTTCAAACAACAAATAGCAGCTTTGTATTATTTCCCCTTCTTGGGGGAAAAAAAAAAGCAAAAGCATGATGTCTGAGCAAAAAGCCGAAATGTTGATTCACAAATTGACAGGCCAATCTTTAAACAAATGTGTTTCTTGGGGGAAAAATGCAGCTTTGTTCAAGCTGAGCATTTTTCTTGTGCCTGACAGAAGCATTCCGGGGCTGATTAGAAGGAACTTGTTAGGGCTCCGTCTCAGACACTCTGACTCCACTTTTTAACAAGCATGCAAAGAAAACAACATAAAGATAACAAAACATTGTCATTACCATCTATGGGCTCTATTTGGGTTTTGTTGGTGTTTTTTTTTTTTTTTTTATGCTGACGATCTGAAATTTCTCCTGGCTCATCTTGCACCAGTGCATTGGGTATATGATATTTCGGGCTCCCGGCGCCATGTCCTGCCCTCTCCCCAGGAGATGTGGGGATGCCCAGCAGGCAGGTGGACCTCCCCTGAGCTCCTTGGCCCCCCCAGTACCCTGTCCCTGCAAGGTCTCTGGCTTCAAAATGGAGGTAGGCAGCAGCATGGAGGGGTCCCCCGGCCACAGCCCGCTCCCTGCCTGTGCACGAGGTGCTGGGTACCTGGTGAGACCCACTCTGCTTGCCTGGGGTGCTAGTGGACATTTATCAAACAACCGCTTGGTAAATCACTTATCATTGCTGCTGAGCAGTCCCAAGGATGTCATAGAATCATAGAATTGTTTGGGTTGGAAGAGACATTCAAGATCGTCAAGTACAGCCATTAACCCAGCACTGCCAGGTCACCACTAAACAATGTCCCTCAGCACCACATCTCCACGGCTTGGAAACCCCTCCAGGGATGGGGACTCCACCACTGCCCTGAAGCATCCCTGCTGACTCGCCTTCCTCACTGCTTCACCCATGGAGAGCATAGTACCAGATGGCTCATTTTCTAGCCACTTTTCCTTCTGTAACTTTTCAAGCACAGGAGTTCAAGTAAGAGCTTTTAGAGCAGGGAGGGCATATGACATAAAGTGCATCAAAGAGAGGACAGTCTTGGAGGGTGATGTAGAGAAAGCAGCCATCCAGTGCTGTGTTTCAGGGGGACCTTGGCACAGCAGCCTCAGGCGAGCAAGAGGACATCCTGTGATTTTTTCTTAGATTAGCTCTGTTCCAAGTGCATCGCTGGCAAGCGTTCCATAACTTTAGGTATTTTCTTAAGGAAATTGCTCAGGCGGTCTCAAAAGATCCATAAGGTTTCCTGCACGTGGTCCTACCATAGAGCACCGAAGGGCTGGGTAACCAGCCAGGACACTGAATCAGGAGAGAGAACGGAGCTTTCAATGTGCTGTTTCCTGAAGCGTAGGCATTGGGCTGGCTTGGCAATATTAGATGTGGGGCATCTGAGCGGCGTGTAATGAGAAAAGGAAACAGCTCAGCACAAGAACGAGGGTGGATAAAGCAACCAGGGCTTAGAGTAACAAGAAAAAAAAAATCAGAAAAAGGAAATAGAGAGGAAAAAAAAAAAGAGTGCAGGAACTCATGAGTAACACCAAAAAGCTGCTTTCTGATAAGAGGAAGGCTTGCTGGGAAAGCAGGATAAGGGTAGAAAGGGCCTATTTTCAACAGGCATAAAGAGATGGGAAAATGTCATCCACACGAATCAAGCAGGTGTGTTCACCTGGTGATGGCAAAGTTGGATTTAGCTGTGTGGGCAGATCGCAGTCCTCTTGGGATGAAGGCACACCTTGTGATGGTCTCACCACCATTAGCAATACCACGAGACTATCAGAGCCCAGCAAATACACGTTTTCTGCAAGCGCAAGTTTCCTGAGCTATTCAAATAATAGCAGACAAACTCTTGCCTCTCTATTTGTTTTAGTAAGAGGATTCAAAGAATCACAGTTTAGCATTTACTAGAAGAAGGAAATTAATTCCTTTTCATGAGTAACCCTGTAGTAAGCCTACTTTGCACCAATGGAGTTCACGTCAACCCCCATTCAAGGCACTAGAAGTCAGCTCCTTCCTACTCACAATCTCAGCGTGGAAAATCCAAGATGATTCAGTGGTTTACTGATTTATTTGAAAAAAAAAAAAAAAGGATCAGCACTTGGGAATAATATTCTAACAAAACCTCGTATTCTTGAAATGGTTGTTCAGTGTGTTCTGTTCGCTTAATCACAGAGAATCACGCTCCTCTGAAGTTTCTGCTTCCATTTATTGTTGGATCTGAGCTTGACCTGGGGGAGAGGCAGCTCAAAGAGGACAAAAATGAGCAATGGGCCATTTTTTATAGTAAAAGATGTGTAATGCAGTCATCTAGCTCTGCTAAGTACGTCTCACAGGTGTGAAGGAGAAAGCAGTCTACGAGTGTGTAGGAGAGAGAGGAATCACAAAGAATGTTGCCAGGGAGTTTCATGCTTGGGGAGGAAGGGAAAGAGGACTTGGGTATTCAGGATGGGTCTTAGGGAAAGCGCTGTGATAGCAAAACCCTGTAGGATGAAAGAATTTAGTCTGAAAAGGAGCAGAGGCTTAAAGACTTCAGTGTATCAGTTATTTGGATCACAAAATTAGATGGGGCAATCTAGTTTTCAAGTCCTGGAATTGAAGAAGATAGGTCATTTCTGGTTCTCACATCTGCATCCCCGTGAATTCAGCTGGCAGGAAAATCCGATTATATCCAGCCTTTTCAAGATGTCAAAGCTGGTGCTTGCTCCAGTGCTGGGACACTGGGGAGGTGGGACTTGTGAAAACATCTGAACTGTTCTGTCTTGCACAGATCCCACAGCTGAACACAACTTGTATTACCAAAAAGCCATAATCACAAAATAACATGGAATTCTTACCTTTAACAAACACATAAATCTTGGCCGTGAGGTCCTCATTAGATGGAGAGTCATCATGGATGCAGGTGAAGTATCCGGTGTCATTGGCTACCACTTTCCTGATGACAAGCATGCTGCAGCTTTGCCTTTTGTTACTGCGACAATTACTTATGTGCACCCGAGGGTCTTCCTTCTGGTCCCGACTCAAAAGCCAGCTGACGGAAGGTGCTCCCCTGTCAACACAACACACCAAAACTAGAGTCATGACTTCAGACAAAATCTGGGCTTCCTTCTGGCCAGTTGTTACCCATGTTCCCGTGGTTTCTACTCTTGTCAATCAGAAATGAATAATAAAGGTTGCTGGGTGCTTGCGTTTCCACCCATAAGAAATTAAGGTGGATAACCCCACGTTCTTCCCCAGAGCAGAGGAGATTCCTGAAATAGTCTGTGGGATCTGTAGCAAGCGAGCTCCTGGAAAAAAGTTTCATTTTCATTTTAACAGACTTGCTGAATGTGAGTTTGTTTTTGTATCACTGTATTTTAGCCACTTCAAACACTAGAAAGCACCAGATAAAATTATATGTTCCTTCTAAGCTGAGGACTTTGCATATTTTAACAGCTAAATTAACTTACATTTTATTTTACTAAGCCTGCATGGAGAGAGGAGAATATTTATATAACTTCACAGCACCTTTCTTGCTTCATCAGCAGTGGCTCGATCTTGATTTTTGTGAAGGGCTCTGAACTAATCAGATTACAAATCTTAGAATATCTGCTCAAGACGCTTTTTGGGTTTTTTTCAATTCACCTTGTGATGGCAGGCAGAACATAAAGCAGGCAGGGCAGATGATACACCACTTCACCCACCTGACCCGTTCGTTGTCTTATCTATGATGACAGCCACTGTCCAACGCACTGGAACAGGCTGCCCAGGGCAGTGGTGGAGTCACCATCCCTGGAGGGGTTCAAAACACGAGTAGATGTGGCGCTTTTAGACATGGTCTAGGGGCCAGGGAGATGTTGGGATGAAGGTTGGATTTGATGATCCTAGAGGTCTTTTCCAACCTAAATAATTCTATGATTTCTGCGTAGTTCACCAGCAAAAAGCAAGGCCTTTTTATAACCTGCTGCAGGACTCAGAGCTTTCGACTGATCTAAGCGAGCTCACAGGCACTGGTTGTTCTGGTCCAGTTGTTCTGGAAACATCAGGCCGTGCCATGGCAGCAGGAGCTCTTGGAGCTCTCTTCTGCTTGGGCTGCGCTTTGAGGGCTCTGGTGACGTACCAGTACACGCTATACATGCTTATGAGATGACAGTTATGGTCTTTTTATAGCAGACTGGTTTTTGGTGGTCAGTGTGGAAACGGGCGGGGTGTGGGGGTAATCGTGCGTGGATTGTTCTGGGGAAGAAGTTAGTATTAGGAGCAGGCAGTTCTGTCAGTCTGTGTTTGCAGAGAGAAGCTGCTCCTCAAAAGGCCAAGGGGTTGACTCACCCCTTCTCACTCAGTGAATTCCCACTGACCCTGAGGCAGAAGTAAGAACCTCTGGATTTCCCCAGCTGGGTGTCACCAGGGAGAAATCCGGTCTAGACGCAAGGACTAGAGGTGCTAATACCAAACGTATCTAACATGCAAGCTGTGTGAAGTTTCCAGTTAGCTACTGACGCTTAACTACTCTTTTGGTGCCAGTGGTCTTGTCGTGGTGCAGTAGGTGCAATAAGGGAACGCGTTTGCCAGCAAATTCAGTGACACTTCAACAAACATCCTCTTGGCTCCCATTTCTGCCCGTCCTTTTGTCGCCTTCCTGAAGATGATACGGACACGGGGCTGAACTCTTGAGGTTATTCCCAGCACGTAGCTGAACAAGAGCACTGGGAAGAGTGTGAATATCCTCTCTGGTGAACAGCCTCACCCTCGGTTTTGGATGCACTGTTGGCTTGTCAACCCCACCTCATCCGTCACACCAGCTTCCTGTCCTTCTGAGCGCTGAATTATTTTTTGATGCGGACATCCCTACCAAGTGCTCTTTCCCTACCTTATTAACGTCACTAATGATGTAACGACCACCTCTCTCAAGAACTGGGACTCCTGGCCCAGGATGTGGAACAATGCTGCTTCACACTCAGACAAGCAACTCCCAGCGTGTCATCATGTCCCTGCCCCTCAACCATCACCCAGTCTGATGTCCACCAGGGCTGGAAACCTGCAACAGTGGCTCTGCAGAGCAGGTCAGGGATTTCACACGCCTGTGCTTCCTTACATGTGTCCACTTTTTCCTCCTGCATATTTTATCCTGGGGGAAGATGAAGGCTTTGGCTATTGCTTTGGGATTTTCACACATCTGGCAGAGAGGAGTCACAGCAGTAGCTTTGGCCAGGCTGCCAAAAATTAGGAAATACTGGCCAAGAACCTCAATTGAATGGAGTTTAATGGAGAAGAGATGTTCACGGAGAGTTACTATGGTCTTCAGCAGCTCTCTGCTCACTCTGCTGTCTTGTGCTGAGCTCCACACAGCCCCAGTGCCCCCTCCAAGTAGGAAGGACTTCAGAGCTGCCAGTCTGGAGCTCTTCCGTGAGGGTGCAGATGCTGGTGTGTCAGAGGAGGCAGATGACAGACATCCACAGAGGACCTGATATGGGGAATCTTGCACTCAAAGTGCAGAAATCGCACTTCTCTAACTTCTTTTCCCAGCTCACGCGTGACCTGAGTGAAGGAACCAAAGTGCTCCGTGCCTCTGCTCCCATCCTAGCTCACTTCTCCGTTTCTCAGACCTGTCGTGTAGATTTATTGTTTTACATCCATGAAGCAATTTAGGACTGAAGTGCTAATAATTTCTTCATCTATTTATTCATCTGGTGATATGAGAAGAATAGGATGTTCCTCCAGCTTAAAAAGGCACGGGATGGGGGACTGCTGGAAAGCATTGATTTAATTGGCCTGGAGCACTACACCGAACTCGGGCCCACATAAAGTGCTTTATGGAGCACTGCATCTAGATTTTAAAGGACTGTTTAAATTTTATTGCCATCATGCTTGTGCTTGCCAAGCTAAAAATACTGCTGTAAGGTTGTTTTGACCTCATAAGCCACAGGGCTAGCTGGAGGTATTGGAAAAAACCTGCCTTACACTCCAGGAGACATCACAATTTTACACAGTATGAGTCAATTTACCTTTTGCTATAGCAATGAATTAAATAGCCTAGGACAAAAATGAGAAGGGGCGTATGTGTCAGCATAAACTACAGCTTAGATTCACCTTCCCACTGCTTTTTCTTAATCTTTCCAGTAACTTCTGTTGCAAGAAACCATCCATATAGTGCCTTCAGTCAGGGGGACTTTGCAAGAAGGTGTAAAAATAACGTGTGCATGTGAAGAAGAGAGAGAGAAAAGCTGTGATAGTCTGTATTACCTTAACCCTCCTCTCCTACAATGCTCTTGGAAGACATTGAAAAGCAGCTTCTCACAGTATCTTGGTGTATAAGCCCCGCTCAGAACAAGTGACACCCACGTGCAGCTCAGCCTGAGGCTTTTTGTGTGACCGAACAAGCTGCTGTTCGTTCGACACAACAGCCAGTGCTCCGACTCTCTGTATTATAAATAGTTGTGTGCCAGTCAGCGGAGACCAAACACTGTATCCACCTTTTCCAGGGGATCCTCTCGCCCCAAACACGTGGCATTACCAACATTTTGCTTCTCTCTCACACGGTGAGTTTTAGACGTTGTGCTGCAGAGCTGCTGTAATTTATAATATCATAGAATCTTTACGGTTGGAAAAGACCTCTAAGATCATCAAGTCCAGCTGTCATCAGCAGCCTGGTTTTTGACATGTCCTGGTTATCTTTGATTTAAAGAATAGGATACGTTTAAACAGGTCAGACCTTTGAATGTGCACGTACTAACTGCTGTTTATTTAACTCATCTCGCAGGCGAGACGCTACTTAAGGTTAGGAAGTTTGAGCTCAAATATTTATATGGAAAGAGGTAACGCCATGCCCTGGTGATCTTATTTGTCATATAGACAGGGAGTGAAAGAGTGATTTTAGCTGCAGAGGAGCTGAATTGGAACCTTTTTTCAGATGAGGATTTTCCAGCCATGTCCTTAAGCGTGGTACATCCCCATCCCATAAGCTTTCCCGTGTGCTGACTCAGGATTCTGCTTGGGCCTCTTTACAACATAAAGGATCTGACCTGAGACTTTCCTCTTTGCTCTGTTGCAGCCCATCCAGTTCTCCTCCACGCAGAAACTCATAGGAGGATAAACAGCACCGGGACCCATCTGATCCACGCCAAGGTAATCAACCCAGCGAGGGAAACCCAGCCTCGCTGGAGCAATCCTTACCTGCATTTGATTTTTAGGGTCTCTCCTGGTAAGATGACGATGCTTTCTTTCGCAATGCTTAGTGTGGGTTTCTCAAAAAATTCTTCCTCAGCCAGACCTGACCCAAATAAAGGAGAAATCATCATTAGGCAGGCTATTCAGGGTGCTTAGAACAAGCACAAAACAGTTGAGGCAAGCTTTTTGTTTTGTAAACAGTTCCTAATTTGGGGGCCCACACAGTGCTTGCATTTATACTGATGCCATTCAGTTGAGCGTGGAGTGAGTGGTGAGATCCCCTTGGTTTGTTTTTAGTTTCCTTTATTCATCTCTTTCTTTTCTAACATTGAGTGCCTGCACTGCTGCTCGTAATCCTTCTGTCCTTTTATTTAGAGCTAGCTTTATTCCTGAATTATTGCAGATTTAGGAGAACAGATGAGTTTCAAAAGGATTTTACACACCTATAAAAGTGGAAGGAGTCACGTCTTTGGGAAATAATTTGACGTGTGAGCACACACGTTACGTTTTAATCAAAGGGAGAGAAGAAAAATGTAATTCTGGGGAGCAACCGATTCACAACTGTGAAGCATCTGCTATCTGAGAAACAAATCGTCAACCTTCTGTTTTCCAAAACCCCATCCACAAACACGGTGTTTGAACTCAATAGCTTGGCGCTTGCTCTGTGGGCATCGTGGCTGTCTACTGGGGTAAGCCTCCGTGGCAAACCTGCGGCGGTGTCGGGGACACCGGCATCAGCGCTAGTGGGACAAGGTTGGTCAGGTCTCGGACAACAATGGGCTTTAACGACAGCAGTGATAATAAAGGTGTCTTTCATCATCATCATTTCCTGGCTTGGGAAATGCCTTCTGAATGTGAAGCCGTCCTCAGTGGGACGCGTATCTGAGTGTGTATCTATGACAATGTAATTTTCAGAAAGTGAAACTGAGAAGAAACAGAAGGGAGCTTGGCCAGGCTGGTTGCCTTGTCCAAATTCAAAGCAACGTAATCAAGGGAAGGAGAAAACAGACTTAGATAAGGATCTCAATTTCCAAAGCTCTGACGTTAAAGCCGTATGTTTTCTTTCCCCTCTTGCTCTTCAAATCTCTATCTTCTCCTTTGCCTTGAACTTGATAAGCCAGAAATCTTTAGCTGGGTTTATAACAGAGGTATTATTCTCAGCAGAATAGTGAAGATAACATATCTTGCAAAAAGAGAAACATTAGGGTTTAACTTTTCAACTGGATGAAACAGTGATTTTCTTGCCTCCCACCTCCCAGCTCTCATCTCTTTTTTGCTGGATTTGAGTAAAATGCTCTTAGCCTGCCCTATTCTCTCAGCGTTGGAGGGTGAATCACTCCCACTTTGGAGAGTCTGGCTTCTTCCATCAGCCATTTGAATTCCCAGCAGAGGCCAGCTAATCTCATGGCACCAGAGAATCCTTCCCAGAGGAGATCCTGCCCAGACAGCATGATGGTGGGCTCCCTTTGAAGGTACATTGACCCTTCCTACAGACCCCTAGCCGGGACTTTAAACTAGTCCTGGCCATGGCTTCAGCATCAGAGATATCCCCCCCCACCCAGTTGTGCATAACTGATGACACTGTAGCTCTAACGCCAAAGTCCTTTGCAGAATAAGTCAGAGTCTGGCCAACACGACCTCCCTCCGGTGTGTCTGTGTGACATTATTTAGCGTGGCCCTACCTAGAAACTGCAATTAATGTAGTGCTGTGGAAGGAAAATAGCCAGCGGGTCCCACGCCCGTGTCTTTCAAGAAGTCAATCCTAAACGCAGCCAGGATGACATGTGCAGGGTGCAGCATCACATCCGGCAAAGAATCAACAGCAAAAGCTTCAAACTCTGCAGGAGGAGACGCTATGGGGGCACACACGCCCTTGCACTTGACTCCGAGTCTCCTCCGCTTTTCTGGAAACAACAAGCTCATGCTGAGCACGGGCTGAGCTTTGGCACGTGTTACTTCACGGTGCCGAGGTGTTTCAGTCTCTGTGCCGAGCTTTGCAAAAACAATCAAAAAAAGCGGCCAACGGCTTTGAATAGGTTTGTCAAGTGGCTTTTCGTTTGCTAGCTGAGGGTTGCTCGGGTCGGTGTCGCTCCCCCAGGACACAGCTACTGCCACGATCTGCTCTGGGCTGGTTATGCTGCGACTTCAGGCAGGTGCTGCTTGGACTTAGAAAATCCTGGGGTTTGAGCTAATCCTGTATTTCTTTCCTCTTGTGCCTTCAGTTGTTCTTAGGGCTTAGCGGGGCTTAGCTGATGTCTCGAGCTGGCCTTTGGAACAGGCATGAATTTTACCTCTTGTGAGCAAGTGTGACACTGTCTGGAGGGCAGTGCCGGGCAGCTGGCATCAGACCTGGGCTGCTGTTGTGTCTGGAGAGCAAGTCCTTGGGCTTTTCTAATATTTGAGACTGTTTTTGCTAAAAGAAAGAAATGTATTTTTCAATTATTCTGTTTATACTTCTGAGCTACTTCTTTCCTGAAGTTTATTTTGGCTTTGGGAGATGAAGAAAAGAATAAGGCAAGTGTAATTTCAGTGCTTTTCTACCCCACGGAGGACAGGAGGAGAAATTCCTCTGCCACACACACATTTAATCGCTGCTGCCAGGTGACAGAGGGTTTATATAAGCACAGCGTGTGCCCTTTCTGGCACACCAGAGCCAAAGCTGAGTGGACTGGAAAAAAAAATTATGTTTGAGGGCAAAACAGAGAGAGTGGTGGGGGAAAAGGTTAGGCTAGCTCAGGACACCGGAATGCCAAAGCTGGCAGGAGGATGCTTCATGGAATTCTTAACTCCCGTGGTCCCTGTAGAGCTCGACTTCAGTTCTTGGAGGCAAAGCTAGCGACAGCCGCGGGGCATGTTGGGGGAGAAGAAAGGAACCTACTCCACTTTTATATTTGTTTTATATATTTGAAGAGACTCATGGCTTTTGAGAAGGCGTTAGGATGCTGCAGGCGGCTTCCTGCAGAGAGAGGCGGGCGTGGAGGCTGCAGCGTGGGCTTGGCAGTGCCCACCCTGGCTTTCCACGGCCCTGCACCCCAACCTGCCTTTAGCGTTGGGTTCTTGTTCACACCGGTCAGTGGTGCCAGGGGAACTGGGAGGGAGGGAGGGAGGTACTGTTTAGCTTGTACCAAGTCTTCTGGGACATTACGTGCAGGTCTCTTACTTGCTGGTTGCAGGAGTTGTGGAACACAGACAAGTGCAACCTGATTCTGGGAGGGGACCCGATGTTGGCATCCCGTAGAAAAGCGTGTTTTAGATACGCCATGGAGCTTAGTTGCAGTGCTTTTCCTTCTTCTTAGAATGAACTTGAATGTTCACCATTGTCGTGCATTTCATTTCAGTCTCACAGTTATCAATAAAAGTTTTTCACAGCCCCCCCTGCACTTTATATAAAAACTCTGAGGCTTGAAGAACATCTCTTTGAGGTACAGGACCTACAACCTGCCCCATGCTGCTGGACCAAGCTGAAGCTAATGTGCTCTGATTGCACAGCTCAAATTACCATGTCCAGGCCTAAAATAACATTCGCCTCTGCTAAACAATTTTGGTCCTGCTCTAGGGCTACAAGGGTCATAAAATTAAAAACAAGTACTCGCGCCAGCCATGTCATTGCCATAGCAAAGCTCTGCAGAGAAGCTTGGCAGGCTCCGTTCTGCAGAACGATGTAGAAAGGCTCAGGTACAGCATCGGTACCACGGCTGGCCCTGCTCTTTCCTTGTGAAGCTCACGCTGCTGCCTGCTAGGGTGAGGAACCTGCTGCAGCATCCTTCCTTAGATCCTCCGGTGTGCCTTGGGTTGAGATGCTAGAGTGATAATACTGCAGAATTAGCAGAGAGCCCGTTGCCTTCTGTAGAGCTACATGCAGGTCTTAGCACAACATCCCCTCTGTAAAGCAGGGCAGAGAACAGGCTTCTCCTGGGAAGTGACGTGTTGCATCTGATGTTAGGTTCCTGCCCTCAATTATTTGTTGCCAACGCAAGCTGACTACAGCAAGACTCAAGAGTGTAGGGTCACCAGGCTAAAGATAGCCCCTAGAAGGAGCCCCAAATCAGAGCAGACCTTCTGTCCAGAGCCTCATTGCACTATTTCTAATTCTGAGAGTCTGTTCTTGCCTTCAGTGAAGGCTTTAAAGCTCTGCTCTTGATGATAAAACCCCCAAACACAGCCCAGCCACACAAACCCGTGGGAGTGAGGTGGGAAAGGTTGACTGATACATTATGCAGGGAAGAAAAGTATATTGAAAACTGTTTTTCCTGGGATAATCTGATTTTGCAGTGCAGCCAACATTAAACACGGGAGGATCCCCAGGCACGGGGTAATGTGTGACCTCCCTCACCTCTCTGTCAGATGATTTCTAACTCCATCTCACTTGGATGAGGGAGATCCCTCCCACGCTGAGCGAATGCCTCATGGTTTGTGCTAGGAGCATCAGCAAGCATGGATAAAGACTATTTTAAATCTCTCTTTCTTATTGTAACAGCCTTCCTTCAAGCGTCCTCTAGGCACCGTAACCACCCAGCAGCTATCCCCAGAAGAGCACATATCTAGGTATCATACGCAGTGACAGCCAACGTCAGGATGATCTCTGGTTAGGAGACCCACGCATCCCTTTCGGGCACGGCAGTGCACAGAGGAAGGGAAAGCTGAAAGAACCGTATCAAAGAGCACCTAACCTCTGCATCCCACGACAAAGAAATAATCACTAGGCAAAACGGAGACGACTGGGTTGACAGCTAAATGAGGCAGGTTAGACTGAGAACCACGAGGACTTGGGCACACAAATAGCTTTTTGCACATGGGTGAGCTCCAGGGACTGTTCATGTGTGTAAAGTCACACTTGTGCGTAGATCTGGGCCCTAGGACACGTCAGATCCCATTAGGAAGGGCTGGAAGTCAGATTTTTAGGGCTGATTTCAGTGAGGGATGGGGGGAGGCATGTACACAACGTTTGAAAATTGTTTTATTCATTGCTGGCAATAGATTGGGGATGATTTTGTCAGCCACGCTTACCTGAAAGCATTTCTGAGTCAGAGCCTGGATTGGGAGCATCATCTGTGCTCTGCAAACGCTCTGCAACCAATGGGGGCTGTACAAAGAGCGTGTGCGGCCCCGGCCACCAGCAAGAAGGTGATTACTGATAATATGGATCATAGAATCGTTTAGGTTGGAAAAGGCCTCTAGGATCATCAAGTCCAACCTTTGTGAGCTGAAGAGCTGCCGGCCACGGAAAAACTGGTGAAGCTCAATCCCTGCAAACACCTTTGTGTCTGCAGCAGTAAATGAGATGAAGGAGAGACCACGTGCTTTCCTCTGAGGTGCCAGGGTACCTCATCACACGCACACAGGGTGAGAACATCTGTGAGATGCACAGGTACCTGCTTTAAAGGGAGTTCTCCTGACTCTATCCCCAAGGAAATCCTGTTTTCAGTGGAGTTAGGAAGCTCAAGGATTCATTGAAAAGCTGTGTGTTTAAACCGATGGCCTGTAATCATTTTAGGATTTATTTCAAGGTTACCCCCTGTGAAAAGAGAATATGTGACAGCACTGCCAGCATTATTGTAGCACAAGCCTTGCAATATTTATTCAGTCTTCAGCTCCCGGAATCACTTGTTAGAGTAATTTTCTGTTATTTTAAAGTCTTAAAAAGACAGTAGCAAATAATAAAAAAAGTCGCCTTTAGCCCGTTTTGTTGCGAGTTTGGGTGGGAGAAGGACATGCAAATTTTGATTCTGCTGGACTCCTGCACTGACATGAAAAATGTCTTAAGCTCTCGATTCAAAATGCAAAATGTTCTAAAGGAAATATTATTGCTAGCATTGACTTTCCCAGCAAAGAAGAAGGGATGGTCTTGTGGGGGAGGTCTGGACTGTACGTTAGGAACAAACCTCTTCTTTTCTTCTTTTCTGCTGGCTAGTGGGTTCTGTGTCAAGCCACCTGGTATGTCCTGAGTCGGTACAGAGGCCAAAGGCTCCCGTGATGGGCTGCAGGATGGGGAATGTGTAGGTCAGGAAGGGTTGTTAGAGGGTAACTTACCCTCTAGACCTAACATGGTTTGTTTTCTCTCCCGATTTGCTCAGGGAGTTGGTTTTGATCAGGTTATTTGCTCTCTTAAGCCTCAAATCTCCATTGAGGATAATCATTTGTCTGTAAAGATGTAAACCTTTCATCTTTTCCTGTGTATCTCTACAGTGGTTAAAGTAGGAGGGCTGTGACCTCCTCGTCGGGTGCTGGCAGAAGCCAGACCCCTGTAGATTACTGGTTTATTCCCTCCTGAACTACTTTTCCTAGAGCAGGAGATGCGTAGGGGTTTAGACCCTGTCTCGGTTCTGGTCTCACAGGAGGTGGGAATGCTCCCTGTGCTGGAGGCTGATAGCCAAGATGGGATATCTCAGTTACATGATACTTCCAAGATATTTGCAAAATCAAAAAAAATTACCCAAAAGCAATGGGCATCTTTGCTGAGGGATCCAATCCATAGACATGTGGCAACACTCACAATTGGAACCACAAAGAAAGCAGATGATTAACAGACCCAAGAAGCAGACTTGGCTGTAATGGGAAAAAAATAATCTCCTGGAAAAGCTTATCCCTGGAAAGTCATGGAAAATGGGCTGCAGATCCGCCAGGAATGTCCGGCTCATGCTCTATATAGAATCATAGAATCATTCTGGTTGGAAGAAGTCTTTAAGCTCATCAAGTCCAACGATTCGCCCAGCACTGCCAGGTCACCACTAAACCGTGTCCCTCAGCACCACATCTCCACAGCTTGGAAACCCCTCCAGGGATGGGGACTCCACCACTGCCCTGGACATGGAGGAAATAATCCCTTGGAGTTGAGGAAATAGTTCTCATTTAGGGGGGGTCAATGTGGAGTGTAAGCGGCTTGACCCAGGTCCAATGAAGAGCTTGTGGTGTTGGTGACAATCACATCTTAAAGCCTTGGAGCCCCCAAACACCTTGCATCAAATTCTCTGGTCAAAGAACTGTTTTGCATTTAGTAATGGGACTTGACCATCTGCTGTAAATGGAAGTGGTCTGGGATCACTCTGCAGAGGATCAAAGCATTAACAAAAATGATGGAATCTGGGGGAAGAAATCGGAAGTTTATTTTAGCTTTAAACTGATGGTATCTGGGGCAAAGGCACTCGGTGCTGAGACAGACTTATGCTGAGGGCAACGAGAGCCTGCCAGAAGAGATGCCTCGGAGAGGCTGTGCAATCCGTGGCTGAAGAAATCACAAAACCCAAGGGAGGACAGAATTTAGTGGAGTGAATCTCCTTGTACTCTCTGAACTCCTTCCAAATCCTGGAAGCACTCTGCTTTTCCTGATAAACACCTGATGCATGAGGTGTATGGAGAGGACATGGATGATAGGGGTGAACTTCCCTTGAAGATTTGGAGCAGGCGGGTGGTTGGTGTCAATCTTTGATCATATGTAGGGCAGTGCTCTCCAACCCCTCAAACTTGTATCTCTGCTTCACCCGTTTTTAGAGACCTAAAAAGACAGAACTCTGCTGTCCCCCAAAGGCCGTGGGGCTCTGCAGGAGATGGCTTTGCCTCAGTGAAGCTTTCAAGTCTACCCTGGTTTCTGCTTCTCTGAACTTCACTAATATCCTTCCACTTCAAGGCAGACCTGATTATTCCAGAGAGCTGTGGACTATGGGATGGGTTCTGAGACCCCCTGCCTCTGACCTGGAAGGGAAATGGTTCCATCCTGTTCTTCTGCCACCCTTCATGTGGTCAGTGTCTTAGGTTCGGGCCAAGATTTTGGGCTAGATCCAGTGTCGGGGTTTAGCCTGTGTTGATAGTGCATCGTTGCTGGAAGAACCCTACTGTCATCCTGACCCCCCTCCCCAGAGAGATCCCTCACCCCTGGGCACCGCAAAACCTATTTATTTTTGAGATCCTCAATTACACCACAAATTCTTATTTCTGGCTCCCCCCCCCCCCTTTTTTTTTTTCTTCACTCCATAACATTCCCTGGTGCTGGATGTGCTCTGAATTACTTTTCTTTGTTACCCTAGTTTATTCTTTAGTAGGATGAATCTCATTTTATTATTCTATCCATATTCCTAACCTCTCTGTGTCCCCTACTATTATTTCCTCTGCTTTCACTTGATATTTGCATTACCACCTAATTTAGTATCTTCCTGCTCATTGAATTAATGGGCTGTTTACTTGCCTTAGATAAAACGGGGACTAATACCCTGCAGTACCCCAACACAGACGCTTCCCCCCACGTGACAGAGAGCCATTTATCACCAGCTTTTGTCTGTGGCCCTTGGGCCAATTTTCAGTCGGTGACAATTGCTTCTATCCAAGCTGGGGTAAATTAATTTTTTTTCAGCGAGATTTGCTGTGGCACCACATCAAACGCTCAGTAAAGTCTCTAGATATATTGCGTCTTCCACATTACCCTTCATCTGCTAATTTTGTAGCTGGATCAGGAAGGCTGACCGCGTGTGCCTAAGGTCATTTTCGCTCTCTACAAACCCAGGGGTTGCTTGTTGTGAGGAAGGCAATTATAGCCTAGGTGCACATAAAGTCATTTAGTCCCTTTTTTGATTTTTTTTTTTTAAATCTGTTCCATTATTTTATGAGCATGACATTAGATCTGCCCAGAGCATTTTTCAGCTTCACCTTGGTATTGTAGTTTTGAACTGCGGTGCTAACTTTGATTAGTGGTCACGGTAGTGTTGGGTTGATGGTTGGACTTGATGATCTTAAAGGTCTTTTCCAACCTCAATGATTCTATGATTATTGCCCGCTCCGTATTTCTTGGCCCTCTGCTATGATGAGAGGAAAAGGCCAAGTGGCTTGGGAAGTTGGGCAACTATGTCATAATTCCTGTAAGACTCCATGCAAGTGGATATTGGTGGGAAGGAGAGCACAGCCTAAGAAGTCCAAAACAATAAATGGGTGCATTTTTTTACCCTTTTCCATGCTCACACCCCTGTCCCAGCTCTAACCTAGGAAGCTCATGGCTACCTGAGTAATCTCTTCAGCCGTCAAGGAGCAGAACGTGACTTCAGCTCCCTCAGCCTTCAGTAAGGGAGAAACCTTTGCTGTCAACTTTTAGCTGTTTGTCATCCAGCAACGTCAGAGTGGTGATGCTGCTCCTAAGACAGGGTTTCCAGCTTCCTTTCTGCCAAGGTTGAAGTTGCTTTATTATCATCTGTAGGTGGAAATTCCTCATCTGCTTTGAGCCTCCCTGCATCTTCTAGTTCTGCTGGACCAGATCCACCAACTTCAGTTATTTTGTTGGGGGGAAAAAGGGCATCTTATTTTGAACTAAGGACAAATTTTGTATCTCTTCTCTCCAGTCTAGGAGAAATCTAGTTGGAAAAAAGCCCCAAACCATCAGTTTTCTTTTCAAATGCAGGTGGAATAAGTTGATCAGAAGTACTTCAATTTTATATTTTAAGGTCTTGCAAAGCCACTCTGAATTTAAGAAAAAAAAAAAACCCCAACATATGGAAAAGGAAAGCAAAAAAGTTGAAAAACACCCAGATTTTACAATGGAAAGCTAACTAGCTCTACCAAGGGAAAGTAAGGCCAGACAGTATCAGTATTTGAATATTCTCTTTTCCTTCTTTTCTTTGATATGCAAACTTGCCGCTGATCAAAGAACTCTGGGAAGGGGAGGACAATAGTGTGGATCATGGTGACTTTGAGTCTTGGTCCCTGGGTTTGATCCCATGATGGCTGGGGTAGGCTTGGGGATGGGGACGGGCACGGCTTTCCTCCCCTCCCCCTGGGTCTTCCCGTTCAAGCCCTGAATTCAGGGATCAGCAGGGGAGCGGAGCTGTCGGAGCCAGGGGCACCGGCACAAGCCCCGAGGTTGCAGAAACCGCCATAAAATGGCTATAGCTCAGCTGTCTACAAAGCCTCCATCCCTCTTGGGTACCCCAGTATGCTAAATCTGTGGGTTCAGGCTTGGGGCAGGTGGTAGGATTTGCTCCTTTAATCTTCAGCGTCTATTTATTACAGTGGAGCTCCAGGGCATCTGAGCATGGCCTTTCTCACCAAGAGACCATAACAAATGGATGCGCTACCTCTGCCACAGAGCCGGGCTTTGCGCACCACCTATCTGCACGAGCCGGTGCTGGCTCTTTTCCGTCTCCGCTTCTTCTTTTGTTGTGGTGCTTCGAAAACTCAAGAGGGAGCAGGGAGGGATTTGAATGCAAAGAGCAGCTCTGGTTGACCGTCCACACCTGCCCTCCCCTTGGCTTCCTGGCCGGTCCTTGGCCAATTTGTCATGGGAAGGGGGGAGATGCTCACCTTGGATGAGCAAATGCTCTGCCCCAGGCCATGGGACCATGACTTAGAGTAACCCTTTTCCCTTTGTTTACTCTTAGGTATTGAACCCTTTCCGCAATTGCTAATTATTTTTCAATTGCCCAAGACAAATGAGAGGGTTGGGGAGGTGCCGTTTCGCAGTGACCCCGCCTGTCAATTGTGGTGACTCTTTATTAATGTTGGAGCTGGTTTTGTTTAGATTTTTCGTGTTGGTTGTAAAGAATGAGGGAAATATCTTGAATTGCAGGGGTAATTCAAGCCTGTCTCTGAATGCCATCAGAAATCAGCAGGCTAATGACTCTGGTGGGGAGTTCCATCCTCTCATTGCAACTTAATTCTATTTTTAAGGGGAAAAAACTGTCCTTAAAGAAGGTGAGGATCCACAGCAAACCTCAGCCTTGTATAAGAAGGTACAATGGTGTCCTGTCTTAGTCTTCTTTAATATAATTTAATTCTTCTTGCAGTGATATTTTTGTGGTACCACCCCAGTGCCAAAGCTGTTTTGCACCAGGGTACAGCTCTGAAGAGCTTGTGGATTGAACAGGCAAACAGACAAGGTAAAGGATGACAAGGGAGGTGATGCTGGAGGAGCATGAAGTGATTTGACTCCATAAAGAGGTAGTGTTGGGCTAGGATCACCCCAGCACCCCCGAACTTTCCAAGGTCTTTTAGGAGGGTGAATTAGGGGGTGAAAAACCACCAGTGTGATGTACATGAGTTCACCATCCTGACTTCGAGGCTGAAAATACCATTTAGCTGAAAATGTTGATTCTTGGCAGCTGAGTGACGTTGGTTCCCAGGTGAGGTGCCTCCTCACTTGGGTCTGGAGAAGGTCTGGCCACCCAGACCCCAGTGCTTTGTGCTTGTGTTCTCACTTTGCTCTGGAGTTCTAGGACACTCTGACTTTGGTCTCCATGGCAGAATTCCCGCTCCCTGACAGCATAAAGCTTTTAATCCATGTCTGCAAACAGCCTGGGGGTCTATGATGGGGTGTCACCATGTGGGGGTCCGAGGTTGCTCCCTAAACCCACGTGCTCGGGATGGGTGATGTGCGCACGATGTGTGCGCTTCCACGGGAGACGGTTCTTGGCGGCCAAAAGGCTGAATCTCCTGGTTCTTTATTGAATGGAGGAGCCTGGAAAAAAAAACAACCCTGCACTTTTCAATGTGAGATGTATTTTGCAGCCTGTCTCCAGGCAGCTCGCAACCCAAAGGGCATCAACGAACGCGCCGGCAACCAAATAGCAACTGGGAAGGGGCGGGGTGGGGGGGGAAGAGGAGGACAGAGGAAGATGGAAAACCTCCTATACAATAATTAGAATAAAATTGGGGTATCGAGAATACAGGGGTCAGCTTCTGTTCACACCAATATGGCTTTCACCTTGTAGAGAAAGGCCTGCACCAGGTAATTAGGTCAAGTCAATGATTATATATCTTTAAGCGGAGTGGAAGGGACTGTAATTGTGATGAAATTTGTTTGAAGAGGGAAAGCATGGGGAATTTTGTTTAAAGGTAACGAGTTCAAAGGGTAAATGAAGTTCAAGGTTCAGTTCCTGTTCACTCCTAACAAAAAAAAAAAAAAAGAAACAAACCCACAACACCCACGCACACCAAGCAGCCAATATTTCTATCAGACGAGTTGCTTTATCTTTTGGGGAAGGGAATAGGATCATATCCCTGTAGGAAAACTGGAATTAAAACAGTGACAGCTCTTTAATGGAGCTTTCTTTCTTTAGGAGCCAACAGAAGGGTAAACCTTGTGTAATGGGTTTTTTTCTTCCTTTTTTTTTTTTTCCCTGAGTTGGTTTATTCTTCCCCTCGGAGCGCGCTGCCACATGCAGCCACCTTGCATGCAAATCGGTGACATCCCGGGAAGGGCCTTGCCTCTGATATGCAAATACCCACTTTGTTTATGGGAACTTTGCAAGGCAGCTGGGCCATGAAGGGTGAGGAAAACTGCCCATCTTGGGGGATTTCACAGGATTTCGGCTTCTCTGAGATGTTTTTGAGTGGAAGAAAAAACATGTTCCTATTCACGCTTCTGGTTTCCTCCCAGTAAAGCTGTGGCTTCTGCCCGTGCCGGTGGGTGTTCTGGTTTCCTGGAGGGCAGGAGTGGGTTTCCCTGTAGCCCAGCTGGGAAGCACTTGGATGTTCTTGGACCTGGGAGAAAAAGGTGGAAGAAAAAACACTCTTGGCTGCCCCTGTGTCCCGATCCAACGTTTCCAGTTGTTTCTCATAGACAAAAGTTCCAGACCCTCAACACTTTGCAAGTGGTTTTAAAATTGCAAGTCTAGGTGTAGAAAGGTGGGCTTGTAATTACAAGTCAGGATCTCCGGCCTCTTCCTCGCAGCATCGTTGTATGACCTTGGAAAAAGTTTTGGCTGTGGGACCAGCTGTAATATGTAACCAGCAGCTCATCGGTTCTGGGGGGGCTGGAGCCCCGCTCCCTGCTTGGCTGTGGTGGGCTCCCAGGGTGCCTTGGCCACGGATGGACCATGAACTTGCAGAGCCCAAAGAGCTTGCAGCAGATGCTCGGAAGTGGCTCTGCAGCGGGATTTGTCTGTGCTCATGGTCCTTTTTGTGGAAGTGTGGAGGGGTTCATGGTGGTGGGGATCGCGTTGTTTTCCTCATGTGAGCCTCGCTGCTTTTTTTCCCTAGTGCCTTAAATGTGGGACAAGAGGCTCAAAAATAATGTTGTTTCACCTGATCTTGAAAGGAAACTTCAGAAATTTAGTGTTGCCCTCACCTGAAGGGGAAAAGCAGCAAAGCAGCTCCCCAGGAAAGCTCTACATTGGGTAGAGTCAAGGGGCAGCCCCCAAACATCTCGGCGTGGTCCATCAAGCTCGCTGTGAACTTGGGCTGGGATCCTGCTGCCCTTGGGGCTCCACAGCACTGACCACGCCGGTGGCTGCCTTTGGGGGCGTGCCAAGGAGGAGGCCACAGTGACACAGGTCCTGACCCATCCCTGCTCAGTGTAAGCAGCAGCGAGGGGCTGGTGACCAGAGCTGGGACGGGGGAGCGGTGGCTGGAGGGGTGAGAGGGACAGAGCAGGTTCACCCCTGCTGAACCCAGCTACAACTCTTTCCACCCCGGCAAAATTTGGTAGAAGTTCAAGGAACAACATTGCGACAATATTAATGACCTCAAAGGGCACGCAAAGTTCAGGGTTCACCTCCTGCGTACACCACCCATCCTTTGCTCCCTTTTCCTATTGCACCCATCCTGTCTTCTGTGGAAATTTGATGTCAGCGGTTGCTGTTAAGATCTGTTTTGTGACATTTCAATTTGGTTTAAGTTTGGTTTGGGTTTTTTGTTTGTTTGTTTTTTTTTTTCCCCAGGAAAAATAAACAGCGTGGATAATAGAAGGTGAAGGGCGGCTGTCAGGCTGGCGGGGTCCGTAGGGGTGCAGGGTGCTCTCGTGAGCAGTTCAAGGTTCACTCTTTGTTCGCACGTAATAAAAAGTCTTCAGTTATCAGGTATTTAAACCCAAATCAGCAGTTCCATATCCGTAACCTGAGCCGAAGCGTTCCTCTGCCTAATGGCCGCGCGGCTGTCGTTTGCCGCGGGTTGGGTGACACTCGATTTGTACTCGGTGACGGGAACAGATGGGTCTTCATTGTGAGAGCCCGCCTGTATGCAAATGTGAACGGAGTTTCACCCGCGCCCGCGCCTGACCTGACCACGCACAGGCATTTACCCAGCGCGCTCAGCCGGGGGGGCGGCCAAGGGCGATAAAAAATGGCCCTCGGATAGTACCAGCGGCAGGTCAAGTTTACCATCCGTCTTGCAGCGGGCCCGCGATGGCAACACAGTTATTTAGTTTCAGCGTTGACGTTGGTTGCAATAAACTCCATCATTTCACCTGTTTATGAACCCAACCTCGTACTGGTTTCTCTGCAAAAAAAAAAAAAAAAAAATAAGCTGAGGAACGCGGGCGATCGGCTCCGTGTTCCCGCCGGGATGGGAAGGGTCCTGCTCTCCGATGGGGTTTCTTTCTCTTTTATTTGATCCTTAGGTTTTTCCTTCCCCTCCCGCCGCCCCGCTTTGTATTTTTTGAGGTTTTGCTTCTTCCTTCCGAAGAAACCGAAACCGGTCTGCGCCCAAATGGGCTTTGCTTTTTTTTTTTTATTATTTAAAAATTGAGAAAAATGATAATTGATGGCAGAATAAACAAGCAGCATTTGAGGCGCCGGTTAACAGTTCTGCATGTACATAGGCAGTGTAGAATATATAATAAATCTTACCATTTAAATGTGCAACCCTTCATTAGAGTGAAAATATGAACAGCTGTAATCGCACATTTACGCCGGTGACAGAGAAAAATCTGGTTACAGTTGTAATTTTTCATGCTGATGAAGAACCGGGAGCAGGTTCGAGCACCGATTCTATAACTGGGTGGAATTTTATTCCTCCATCCCCTCTTTGCCCCCCCCCCCCCCCCCCC